>CM076574.1:518787393-518927393 GCA_034641835.2 Pinus albicaulis | reverse complement strand
ATGTGTGCTTGATTTTATTCGCCTATAACACATGCACGGTCACCTCCAAATATTTGACCAGTCTATTTCCCATTATTAAACCTGATATCCCTGATAGGTAGTTATTTTATGCTCACGTGCGAAAAACCTCACCCTAGAGAACTTGTTGCAAGAGACGAATCTGAAACATTCCACTTATCAACAAATATGGATTTTTTTTCCAAATAGATGATGAAGGAAAAGATACTGCCAACATTTATTTGTTAATTTCATCTTATTTTGAATTGAAAATATATGTAACTAGTGGTAAACCAATAATCACCTTTCTAACTTCATAAAGTAGGAAAATATCTTCTTTCAGGATTTTAATTATTTCCTCTCCATTCATATTTGTACTGCTTTAATTTATGGTTGATATATCATTTCTTTTAGCTAGAAACATCATATGATATTCACTTGTTGGAATCAACAAACCCTAATTATTCCAAAACCTTAGCAAACCCAACAGAAACATCTCTATGAATATTATTTTAAAACCTGATATTGTTTCTTTCATGAAATCTGTTTTCAATGAAATATCCTTCATCATATGATTTTTGATGATACACTTTATTTCTATGGATATCATTTTTTCTCTATCATCCATCCCTACAAAAGTCAATTGGGCTTTTGTTCTTGAATTTAAATAATTGATGGCGTTTTGAGCCTTTGATGATTTATCTCCCAACATCTCTTTAAAATTAACAATATTGTCTAAAACAGTAGAAGCCAATTCTCTTTCATTATACACTTGTACAAAATAATCTTTAAGTTTTTTAATTTTGAAATGATACGATCCCAGATCAAATATTTTTCTTCTACCAAACTCCACTTTATTAATTTCAATATTATTGTAGAAACTATTTCTCAATTATACTTTGCTCCAAATCTCTACCTTTATCTTGAATCCCCTAATTAACTTTATCTAAATCAAACTACAAATTTTTAATTGTTATTCATCAATATTTTTCACTATATTTAGATGACTATAGATTGGTTCTAGATTTCTAAAAAAAAATTTCCTTCAATATTGTGAGTTTTAGAAATCTCACTGCCTTCATTATCCTTATAGAAACTTTTTCACTATTCTATCAGCTTTCCATTCCATGGTCACCTTGTCACTCCTAGAAACTCCCTATGGAATTTTACCTATCATTTTCAACATCCTTCCCTACCTATAGCCTCCTTGCCTTATTTTTCCCCTATCCATAACTCCATTTTCCCTCTAGGGTTGCTAACTCATTTCCCTTTTCCCCCAGGTTCCTCAAGAATTAATGGTCTCAAAACTATCTCTGTAGGCTCTTTATATAAATCAAGTACATTGGATTTTTGATCCTCAATACATCACTTTTGACAATACTCTGTTTTCACTTGAGAGGTCTCCAAGTAAAATCCCAGTCAAAATCAGGTCAAAGGACCCTCCCACTAGGTCATTATGGTTTCACATGTTTTAAAGTCAACATTGGATCTTTCAGGCACTGCTTTTCCTTTGCTAGAATATAGATCATATGTAATATAATGTCAAGACATGGTTATTCAAGAAATACCTAAAAATTTCAAAAGAAGACTACCATATCAGTTTAAAGTATGCAAGAGGTAAATGCAAAGAGTTTAGCACTTCTGCAGGAGTATTGAAGGATTTGTCAGTAGAAGGTGATGATGAGGTAGATTTTCTACTCCTGAATGAAGACAAATTGCAGCAAGGAAAAGAGGAAACACGTTTTCTTGTATATGATTAAGGTTTATACTCTTGATGGTCCAGTAGAGTGCCAAATCAGTGATCAGTTTCAGAAATGACATGGAGAAGGTACACAAGGCCAAACATGAAGAAAGTCTAGCATAACAGATTGATGAGATTTGGAAAAGGTGAGGTGAATTGGACAAAAGTGAATGAACTTGAAAATTATATAGATAACTTAGAAGACAACACTGATGATTGCTATAAAAGAGCTGCATACACCTAGGGTTTTGAAGAAAATGATTAGAGAAGGTGAAAAACATGAGTTGAACTCCATGGTGGAATAAAAAGAGGATTTTTAAGATGTTATTGTATGGTTGAATCCCAAAAGAGTCAAATAAGCATGTCAAGCCTCAAGGATCAAAAGAAAAGCAAATTTCATAACTTCATCAAACCTGCAAGCAAAAAGTCAAAGAATATCAATGAAAAAGGGAAAAAGAGTTTCAAACATTAGAAAGTGGGTTTTCATTATTAAATCAAGTTCCCCAAAGCCTATAAAAATTCATCTTCCACTTAAATGAATCATTTTTATCTTAAAAAATACCAAGAGAATTCAAAGTAGAAGAAATTTTGGGTTTTCAGGCAAAATTTGGCTAAGTTTCCTTGGCGTTGTGCGCTCAGTGCTTGGAAATTTTTCCCCATAAAAATTTTGTAGACGTTTAACACTGGGGAAGGCGTTGTGCCCTTACCCGACATACCCACATCAAATTTCTTAAGGAACTCTACCCTCAACATTGGCACTGCGCCCTTGGCCAGGAGGTCTTTCTAAGAAATTTAACCACTCAAACCACTTCAAAACCCTTTCAAGTTTACACCAAAGTCTTCTAAAGCACTAGTAAGAGGTAATTACCTAACATACACTCATCTTCAAGCAATTTTGGTGTTTTCTAAATCAATGAAATGGAATCATAAGATCAAACCCTAGGTTTTAACCTTGAAATCACTGTTTGAACCTCATTTCATCTTCCTAGAAAAAGTGTCAGTGATAGAAAGGGTATTTAACTAGCTGGAGAGTTGTCATTGATTTTTTTATCCTCTCACACTTTCTCATACACCTAGACCCTCACTCACTCATCCCATTCACTTTCAAAGATACCTCTTCATTACCATCTCTCTGTATCATTTCCATACACTTCAGGGTTTTATAAAGGTAGAGTTTACAATGTCAGAAGATAGTGGTAGTGGAGGAGAGGCCCAAATGCCAAGGAGGCATGATCACAAAGAAGGAAAGATCAATATATTTGAACCCCTCAGTACAAGAGAGCTCATAGCATCTCCCCTTACTGTTTCATGTTTCAAACATGTAGGTTGCTATGAATTTTGTGAAAATGTGCAGTAGGTGAAAAACCACCCTGAGATAACTAGACTCTTTATCATTAAATTACATTACAAACAAGTTAACCTTGCAGGAGTCACCTTTGAGTTATCTATAGATGACACTGCCAATGCCACTAGGATACCAAGTGTGGGTGAGAAATGGTTCAAGCAAGCTAACCTTGACATGAGTTACTTTGAGCCATACCATAAGCCCATGTATAAAGACCACAAAAAATCCATATTTCCTTTCTCTCACCTGCCTAATAGATATGCACCTATGATGAATATTATAATGAAGTATTTTACATGTGAGGGAAGGTTTTCCTGTCTTTACTCACACCCCATCAGGTTTCTTATGCATTTTACTATAGTGAGGATGTTGCACATACCCTATTACCTTTACTGAAGCATTGATAAAATGGCATACATAGTGCAAAAGAGAAACTACCCTCAGTAGATGCAAAGCCTTTTCCATCACTCACTTATATAAATGGTTGTTATGCACCAACTACAATAGAAAGGCATTCCATGGGAGACCTTCATTTACAATGAGGTTTTTACTACTCCACAAGGCTACCATAAGAAATATGCTCCTTCATTGTCTCATCCTCCCATTCATACTTCTCCATCACTTCCTACTATTCCTACTTCTCCAATCACTCATATTCCTTCACCCCATGATGACCCTTCTACATCTCCACTCACTCACATTCCTTCACCTCGGGATGATCCTCTTTCATCACCTTCCCACATCCCTTCACCATCATCTCATGAAACCACAACATCAAATAGTGAAGAGAGTAATGAGGAAGATGGAAGTGAGGTAGAGATTAGTGAATTAAATGGCAGCAAAGAGGGCAGTGAGGCAGATGACACTGAGATGGTTGACATAGAGCCTTTTCCTTTGACCTATCAAAGAGGTAATAGGGAAGTGTTTGCTCCACATATTGTGGAAGGGGCCCTGCCTTCATCATCAACAAAACAGCTTGAAAAAGGTGAGGAAAAGGTTGTATAGCAAGAAATTGATGAAAAAGAGGATGAACATGAGACTGAACAAGAGTTTCAGCTAATTCACCTTAACAGTGAGAATGAGGATGATGAGAGGATCACAAACATGCTGCTCAAAAGCAAAGATGCCCAGATTAGGGAGTTACAAGCCAATATTGGTAGGGCTAAGAATGTAATAAACTTCCTTGAGGTAGAAAACAAGCAGTTAGAAATAGAGAAATCCATCTGTGAGGTCACAACTATTAGAGCTCAGGAAGAGGCTGGAAAATCCAAGGAAAATCTAGATGAGACCTTGGGCACTTTTGATGGGAATGAAGAAGAGGAAGAAGAGCTTCCAAGGAGGAGTTCAAGGTCAATTGGTTTGAAGAATGTTGTAGCCCAAGAAAGAGAGCAAGAGACAACATTGGAAGAGAAACTCACTCCAACTGAGCTTCTTGCAATGGAAATAGCTTATGATAGGGAGTCCTGACTAGATACAGAAAATGTACACCCAGAGGATCAGCTTGAGAAGGCAAAAAGAAACATTGACCTTCAAAAGAAGATGGCAAGGCATTATGCCTTAAGAAAAAATATTGCAAGGGCCAAGCTAAAAAGAGAAATTGCAAAGATTCAAGCCCTAAAAGAGGAAAATGAGAAAGAAAAACTTGAAATTCTTGTTGATGCATCCCTCCAAACATCCCAAATATGATCAGCAAGATAAATCCCAATTTTGGCACGTTTTTGTACTTTTTGAAATTTTGAGAATTAGCTAGCAGGGGCACCCAATTGAGGAAAAATATAAATTTTCATGATCCTCAAGATAAGGACATCACCCACAGAAATTTTCAGATCATTTCGAGCAGAACTGGTCCCTCAAAAGGGCCAAAAACAAGCAAAAAATCATGTTTCTGCCCTCTTTTCAGCACTAGCGCTGTGCCCTGAGCAGTCTTGGGAGAATGGATTTTGAGCAGGTAAATGGAATCCATTCTAAAAAATAAAGGTATATTTGGAAACCAGACAAGACAGGATTTCCAATGAGCTATCATGGAGCTCATTTGGACACCGGTAAGGCCTCCAAAACTCAGCTGCAACTCAAGCCCATTTTCTTGTTTTGGCGATGCGCCCTTGGCCTGGCACTGCGCCCTTGAACCTTGGCACTATGCCCTTTCCATAAATTCAACAAAAGACACTTTGAGATATTTTGAAATTTATTTAGAGGCCTTAAAGGTCAAATTATTCCCAAATTAGCTCAGAGGTTAGCTTAGAAGTTATTTTTTCATTTTTGAGTTTGGGATATTTTTACCTTGGGCCTTGCATCGTCTCATAGGACAAAAATGACTTAAATGTGTAATTAATGACATTTTGGAACCTTAGATAGGGTTTTTATCCTCATTTACAAGTTAAATACTGCATGTAGGCTTCATGTTTATTGTTGGTTGTTTATTGAGATGAATACACAGACTTGGAGTTGTGAAGAAATTGGCTTTGGAGTTGTGTGATTGTTTTTGGACTAAGCATCAATGGAGAAAGAACCTTCATAAGATTTATGAACCTGGTTAATGGTGATGTTTCTCTAATCTAGTTATTATTTCCTTATGTTCTCATATTGTTCCATCTTTCTCTTGCATTGGAACAAAAAATTTAGGCTAAGATATGTTGTTAGAGGCACCTTAGTTTCATCTGCTTCTATTGCTCAAATGTTTTCCTCTGCTAGGTCTGATTGAAGAATTCTTCATTGCTATTTAATTCCACTTAGCTTGTTTTTCTTCAAAATTATTAAATAGATTCAAGCCAAAGACGTTTATGGTATGCCCTGTCCTTTTGTGTAGCTTGAAGCATTGTTTTCTAGGATTTTCTTTGATGTTTTCTTATTAGGGTTTAGGCTAAAGAATTTTATGGTTTGTCGTGTCCTTTATTATATCTTGAAATGGTTACTTTGAAGGTCTTATAGTTTTATTAAGGAATTTAGGAGTTCCCTTCTCTTTAATCATTACTTATGTGCTATCTTGCATGTTTTCTTTATTTGAAGGTAGATAGCTAGAGAAGTTAGGAGTTCCCTTCTCTCTAGGGTTTGCTGGATAGTTGTTTTTAAGTTTACTTGATAGATATAGGTCAAAGAGTTTTATGGTGCACTGGTTCTTTCTTAATGAATAGAACTCTTATAGACTCTTCTTGTTATAGTTTATGTTAAAGGATTCTTAACTACCCTTTAAACCTACTACATTCACCATTTAATGTTCATTTCACACTCACTTAACCTATTTAGATCCATTTGGCTTTATGAACTTTCCCTATGAAACACTCTTGACCTATTGTTGTACTTTTTGAGACCTTTTGCAGACTCCATAGCCCAATGGTTTAAGTTTCTCTTACTCTATCTGTTGTTATTGACAACCAAACCAACCAAACCAAACAAAAAAGACAATCCATATCAATCTAACTAGCCTAAAATCAACATTGTAAACGATACAAGTTACATATCTTACATAAATATAGAGAGAGCTCTCTCTCAGTCCAGGAAGGCTATGTCCTAGGGCTCCAAAGACTGGTTTGATGTTACCCTTGCTCAATTTGGTCTTGTCAATCTGACAAATTACAGGGACCTAACATAATGGCGACTCCGCTTGGGATCTGAGTAAGTAACAACTTAAATATTCCTTAAGAACTCACAAATACCTTGTCAAAACTTAGATAAATCAAGTGTTAGCCAATAGTGATATCTGGTTGAGTCATCATACTAGCACCATGGTGACCATACTGGAGAAGACTGATTAAAAATCTTAGTGTTACATAAAGAACTCAGAAAACCCAAAAACATCTTTAGGTTGGTATTTAGTTGTTGATGGTGGACAATAAGTACATCCTCAAAATAGTAAGCATCATCCACCTGGTGACTCCACTGGTATTCAGTAGCCTTTTTGACCCCAATATTTATCACAGACTCCCCTGGGAATATATCAATAAGCCATAACAGTGTAAAGCCTAGTTACACACTGTGTGAACTTAGTACCCTTACAGATAGGTATGTTTTCAAAACTTTCATAAATTTTCAGCCTCTCTGTGTTTGGGTCTGAAATCTATCCTCACAAAGGATCAGCACCAGATCTCACCTTGACCCAAACCCTCCTACCATAATTGATGACCCAGAAAGAATCTTAAGAAAAATTTCTAGGACTGACGATTCAACTATTGTAAAACTAATACATAAAGCAAGATCCCTACCTTAAAACCTTAAAGGACTTGCAAAATATCTGGTTGCTGATGGTGGATAGAAAAATTGAAATCCTCCACCTGGCGACTCCACAACTCTCAATAGACCTAAAGACTCCACTGGTAGAAGAATCTACATTGGTTATAAAGATGCAGTAACCCTTTCCTATAACTGATTGACAAAGATGACTCCAAGGATACACTATACGTATGCTCCAATGAATAGAGATAACATTCTTGGATTCCCCCACAAAATGCCTCAAATAAATTGGGGCACAAACCTGCCTATGTTTTAAGATGAAAATTTTGATGACCCCTTGTTACATCTCATCGAATTTCATATACATACATGGAGGTTAAAAGTTAAATGGCATGAGGATTGCCTCATGAAAATGTTCATGGAGAAATTAGAAGGTAAAGCAAGGGAATGGTATGAAGGCCTAGACCTTGGTAGTTTGTTTTCCTTAAAGGATTTCCACAAGGTATTTTATGAGCATTATAAATAAAACTGTCCATATTTATCATTAGCTGAAAATTGTTGTGATCAATCTGAAGATCTCATACAACACCTTGTAAACATCGATGAGGATTTGGGAAATTGGCATCCTGAGGATATATTAGAAGAAATTCATGCATTTCATACTCAAGTTAACCATCATGACAACCAAAAGGAGTTGATTAAGGATGAAATCATTCAGGAAATAAGGGAAGATCCAGAGGATCTCTCTAAAGAGACAAGTGTTGATACTTCATCTCTTTTGTGTAAGGCTCAAGAAAACATCTAGCCTTATGATCAGTCACAAAAGGGAGAGAAAAATCATAGTTCTATCCAAGGAAAAAGGAAAATTCCTACCCCATTAACTAATGAAGAAATCAATCAGATCCTAAACATACAACCAGCCTCTAAAATTTTATATAAAAAAGATCTTTCTATTTTTTATACCATTGACTTATCCACTAATGCAATTTCTCATGCATAAAATATAGAACAGGTTAATATAGATGCTGTGCTACCTCCTCAAGAGGACCTATTACCAGAGAATTCCCCTAACAAAGTCCTGCAATAAGAATCCATTCCACTCAGTCAAGGCATATCAGGCATAATGGAGAACAACATAGCAGAACATTATGAGGCTTCCAAATCATATTATCATGAAGAAGAGGTGGAATTTCTTTCTCAAAAAAATACCAAGCTTAACAAAGTGGAGCAAAAAATAGTCCTGGATGCAAATTACTATTTAAATTCTCAAGACCACATATTATTCAAAGATCCTTTTGCTGGCTTCTTAGAGACATCTAGAGAAGGAGTAAAATATGCCAAGAACATTGTGTTGCAGAATTTAAAGAAAATTTGGAGCACTACTGTTCAAAAGAAGGAAAAATGGGAGTGGCCTTTTAGTATGCCTAAAACGCTGAATAAAAATCAATCATCTAGTCACTTACTTTATTGGATGCATTAGAGAAAAGAGTTCACCTAGTGAATATATTCCTCCTAGTTAGATTAGGATAGATAGATATGAAAGTAAGCTCAGCACTATGATCATATTTTTAGTTTTAGATTGTTTTGAAAAAAAGAGAGAAAAATAACAAAAAGAGAAAAGAGGGCAGATGAAAAGAAGAGGTAAAGCTCCATACCAAAAAAAAAGAATATTGTTGAAAGTGTGCAAGCCCAAATGCCACTACTGCTAAGAGAAGAAATTCTTGTTCAGTCATATAGCCTAATCATGATTGAACATATTTTAAATTTCTATTGATAGGTTAAGGAAGAAATATTTTCCAAACCATGTAAACTTGGCTTGCCATTAGATTATATTAGGAAAATATCTTTGGTTCCCAAAGCTCAAACCTGAACCAGAAGAGAAAAAGAGGGATGCATAACCAATTCTAAATCACAACCCTCAAATTTCTTGTTTTACTTGTGCAAAAATAAACTCTGTGTGCAGATTGTCCAAAATGCCACAACTCATGACAAATCAAACATCTTAACCTTGATTTGGCCATGTTTTAAATTTTATGTTGATAGATTAGAGAATGAAAATTTGTCAAAATGCTTAACCTTGATAGATAATTAGATTAGGTAGAATAAAAGAGCCCGTCAGCCTAATATGAGCTCTTGGAAGTTATAAAGGTAGACCTAGATAGTTTTTATGCTTTCAAAAGAAAATGATGTCAAGGGTTTACAAATCCAAGTGCACCCAAATGAAGAAAAATGTTAGGAAAATTATGATGGGTAGGTGGAAGTGATATTGAAGCAATCATGTTTTGTAGATTGTAAAATCACAGCTTTAAAGAACAACAACAAATATCAGCCTTGAAAAATGAAAGAACAAGAGTAAATCAGCAAGCATGTAAGGCTTCTTATCTGCAAAACGAGAGATCTGAACTCTGAGGTTCTTGACACCTCTTGAAAGGAGGTGACCTCCCCAAGTGGAGCCACTGTTATTCATTAGTATTTTTCACAATATTTAGATGACTATAGATTGGTTCTAGATTTCCGAAAACAACTTTCCTTGAATTTTGTGAGTTTTAGAAATCTCACTTCCTTCATTATCCTTATAGAAATTTTTTCACTATTCTATTAGCTTAAGATTCCATGGTCACCTTGTCACTCCTACAAACTCCCTATGGGATTTTACCTATCATTTTCAGTCTCCTTCCCTGCTTATAGCTCCTTGCCTTATTTTTCCCTTGTCCATAACTCCATTTTCCCTCTAGGGTTTCCTATAGCTAACTCATTTCCTTTTTCCCAAAGGTTCCTCAAGAACTAATGGTCTCAAAACTATCTTAGTGGGCTCTTTAGATAAATCAAGTACATTGGATTCTGGATCCTCAATACAACACTTCTGACAATACTCTGTTTTCACTTGAGAGCTCTCCAAGTCAAATACCAGACAAAATTAGGTCAAAGGACCCTCCCACAAGGTCATTAGGGTTTCACATGTTTTAAAGTCATCATTGGATGTTTCAGGCACTGCTTTTCCTTTGCTAGAATCTAGTTCAGATGTAATATAATTTCAATACATGGTTATTCAAGAAAGACCTAAAAAATTCCAAAGAATACTACCTTATTAGTTCAAAGTATACAAGAGGTAAATGCAAAGAATTTAGCACTTCTGCAAGAGTGTTGAAGGATTTGTCAGCAGAAGGTGTTGATGAGGTAGATTGTCTACTCCTAAATGAAGACAACTTGCAACAAGGAAAATTGAAAACACTTGTTCTTGTAGATTATTAGGGTTTATACACTTGATGGTCTAGTAGAGTGCCAAAACAATGATAAATTGCAGAAATGACATGGAGAAGGTACACAAGGCCAAACATGAATAAATTCTAGCAGAAAATATTGATGAGATTTGGTAAAGGTGAGGTGAACTGGACAGAAGTGAATGAACTTGAAAGGGCTATAGAGAACTTAGAAGAAAACACTGATAATTTCTATAAAAGAGCTTCATACACCTAGGGTTTTGAAGAAAATTATTAGAGAAGGTGAAAAACATGAGTTGAACTCCATGGTGGAAGAAAAAAAGGATTTTGAAGATGTTACTGTATGGTTTAATCCCAAAAGTGTTAAATAAGCATGTCAAGCCTCAAGGATTAGAATAAAAGAAAATTTCTTAACTTCATCAAACCTGCAAGCAAAAAGTCAAAGAATATCAGTGAAAAAGGGAAAAAGAGTTTCAAACATTAGAAAGTGGACTGTCATTATTAAATCAAGTTCCAAAAACTCTATAAGAACTCATTTTAAACTTAAATGGATAATTTTTATCCTGAAAAATACCAAGAGCATTCAGAGGAGAAGAAATTTTGAGTTTTCAGGCAAAATTTGGCTAAGTTATATTGGCATTGCACGCTCAGACTGGCGCTGCACCCCTGGAGGTCAGCGCTGCATGTTTGGAAATTTCCCCACATACGAATTTTGAAGGTGCTACACACCTGGAATTTGGCGTTGCATGCTGGGGAAGGTGTTGCACCCTTTTCCAACAAACCCACAACAAATTTCTTAAGGCGCTACGCGCCTGGGATTGGCACTGCACCCTCAACATTAGCACTGCGCCCTTGGCCAGGAGGTCTTTCTAAGAAATTTAACCACTCAAACCACTTCAAAACCCTTTCAAGTTTCCTCCAAAGTATTATAAAGCATTGGGAAGAGGTAAGTACCTAACATACACTCATCTTCAAGAAATTGTGGTGTTTTCTAAATCATTGAAATGGAACCCTAAGATCAAACCCTATTTTCTAACCTTGAAATCATTGTTTTAACCTCATTTCATCTTCCTAGACAGAGTGTCAGTGATAGAAAGGGTATTTACACAGATGGAGGGTTGTCATTGATTTTTTTAGCTTCTCACTAATTCTCATCCCATTCACTTGAAAAGCTACCTCTTCATTACCATCTCTCCATCTCATTTCCATTTACACACCAGGGTTTTATAAAGGCAGAGTTTACAATTTCAAAATACAGTGGTAGTGGAGGAGAGGTCCCAATGCCAAGGAGGCATGATCACAAAGGAGGAAAGATCAATAGATTTGAACCCCTCATTACAAGAGAGTTCATGGCGTCTCCCCTTACTGTTTCATGTTTCAAACATGTAGGTTGCTATGAATTTTGTGAAAGGGTGCAACAGGTCCAAAACCACCCTGAGCTATCTAAACTCTTTATCATCAACTTACATGACAAACAAGTTAACCTTGTAGGAGTCACCTTTGAGTTATCTATAGATGCCATTACCAATGCCACTTGGATACCAAGTGTGGGTGAGAAATGGTTCAAGCAAGATAACCTTGACATGAGTTACTTTGAGCCATACCTTAAGCCCAGGTATAAAGACCACATCAAATCCATCTTTCCTTTCTCTCACCTGCTTGATAGATATGCACCAATGATGAAAATTAAAATGAATTATTTTACATGTTGTTGGCCACCTATAAAATTTTGTTATGATAAAAGGTGGCCAAAACATTTTGGAGCCTTCAAGAAACAGTTTTATTGCAAAAAATGTTATCTCTTGAAGCCTCTTGAAGACATCATCCCTTTGTTTAAATATTCATTGTTGTTTCCATCTTAAAATCTCTAAAATTATGTTGATTTCGTTGAGGAAATACTGCTCCAAAGGCCATTTTTCCCCTCCTTCCACTTCCAAAACTAACCTCATTTTTATCCCTTTATTCCCCATAAAAATCCTTCATTTTCATATTTTTCCCCTTTCCCTTCCATCAAAACCCCTTTGATAAGGTTTAAGACTCTTTCTTTACCTTATCCAAACCCTCAAAATCCTTTGAAAACCAGAAAAAATCATAAAAAATACATATTTTTTGTATAAAGGCTTAAGCCCCTTTGGGCTTAGTCTTAAACCACTTCCCCTCCATGTGCCCCAGCGCTAGAACCGAGTGCTAGGGTCCTAGGTGCTTATCGCGTCGGAGCAACTCACAGAGCACATTTGTTTTTGTTTTAAACAAAACTCCGATGCCGATTGGCCCTTTGAACACAACCCCCAATCATATTATCGCTCCATACAACCCAAGTACCCATAGTCGGGCACTGTAGCATTATAAATATTCACTCCCGATTCATTTTTTTTCCTTTGTAAATCCAAAAAACCCACCTATCCAAAGTTTTGTTTAAATGCACCAGAGTTATGCTTTTTAATGAAAAATGGGTTGATTGAAAGACCCACATCGTTTCTCTGATGCGATTGAGTCCCTTTACATAAAATATGCCCTCCGATTTGATTCATATAACTCATGCCCGTGACCAAAGGTTAAAGATCCTGAGGAGCTTAATCGCATCGGAAAAGTTTTTTTGAATGGGTAGATCGAAAAGACAAGGCCTGACCTCCGATTGCGATGGCTCGATCGCGCAATCGCATCAGCCTCCCTGATCATGCCCTCGCATCACCCCACCTTCGATCCTCGATTCCCGATTCATTCCCCGCTGTTGATCTTTCCCTTAGATCAATGGTCCGCATATAATCAAAATGAAGATTTTCATTACACCCTCCCTTTTTCCTCCTCCGATCATGAGTCCTCCGATTGTATCTGGGCCATCCACGTGTCCAGATTAGACGGTCCCAGATCATTCCCGCATTATTTCATCGCCCTCCGCCTTCAACCAAGATGATTTTAAGCACATAATCCCTACCATTGATCTCTGCGTGATCAACGATTTTGACTTATTTTTTCCTCTGCTCTCCTTTAACCTCCACAAACAGATCCCAACCATTGGATGATGCCATCCAACGGCCACGCACCTCTCCACACCCTCTGAAGCATTATACAAAAAAAATGCAGGTTTTATAAATATTGTTTGTATTTTACAGGGATTAATGGTTTTCCATTGTATCAAAAGAAATGCTGAAGGCTGGGAATGATGATCCCCACCCATTTGATTCATAAAAGGAAACCATTTGCATGGTTCAAACTCCACGTCTCGTCAATGCTTCATGGGCATTGATGCCATATGAGCCTTGTGCAGCCCTACACATCAACAAGACACACAACAATGCATTAAATAATTAAGAGAGTATCAGTGTCGAAGAAAAAACACAGAAGAAAAGAATATTGAAGACAGTTTGGGGATTACGGCTAAGATTGATTATCAAAAGCCTAATCCTCCAAATTAAAACAGAATTGAAGACAAATCAAAGGATCATCAAACAAAAAGGCCTCCACCGCCACAACAGAGGCCAATTGATTCCTCTCCGCTACCACAAAGCCACCTGATGCCTCAAAGCATTCAAACATAGGACGAAGTTATTGAGCAGAGAAAAGATATTTGCCTCAGCACAACCCAAATAGTTAATTCTGCCAAAGAACTTAATGCAAGAATATCAGCAGAGTTACTACAACATGACACAGAGCCTTAAAATTCAACAAAATCCCCCACCGAGCTTAAATATTATTGTAAAACATTTAATACGGAGGACACATATGTAAGCTTCTTCATCGAGCCCCTCAAAGGTCGAGAAGCCTTCAGTCTGTATTAAATGCCCTGGGAGATCTTTTATCCTCTCCCACCTCCTCATTCCTTCTATAAATATTCCTGTAGAAGATGAGAAAATGTTGGTTGCGGAACTTTGAAATATACTTGAGCTTGAGATTTCTACTTGTAAATAGTGTTCATTGGCTCTTGAAGCTCTGCTTGTGATAGAATAGTTAGGCTGAAAAGTGAAGATGATTGTTGAACTGAAACATTGGACCTGAAGACTGTAACTGGTTTGACATCAATAACAAGCTGTTTCTTGGGATCCTAGTCTATATCACTGGTGAAGCGCTTCTTTCTTTGTTATCTGTTTCTCCTTTCACATATGCCATATTGTCCATTATTCTCTGATAAATAACAACAAGCATAGAGTTACGATTTACTGTTTACAGTACCCTTCTCTGACTGATAAGCTTTATCTCAATGTTTTCCTCTAAATTTTTTATTTAAGAATGATTCTATACAGTTTAAGCAGCTAGGAATGTTGTCGTTCCCTCATGCTACTGTTTGCTTTAAACGTTGTTCTTGAATGTCATTTTCATTATTTTCTTATTAAAGGTAGACTAGAAAAGTGAGGGCGTGCCCTGTTTTCTAGCTTCTTCCTCCAAAGGTAGATTCTGAAAGTTTTTCTAAGTATTTGCTGAAAGCAGACTAGGTTTAAAAGTACCTTATATGATCTTAAGTTTTACTTTGTTTCTCTTATGTGTTTTCATACTTTATGAAGGTAATTATGCAGATTACTGGATTGTTTGTTAATTAAGCTGCTTTAATACAAACTTGCCCAAGAATTATATGGTTATCCCTGTCCTTGGTTGGTTTTAAACAATTACTTAAGAGGCTTTTCTTGTTTGGACTGACTATAAATCCTTGTTCAAATTATTATCAGTTTGCGCCCCTCCAACATTTTATTGTTTCCATTCCATCATTTTAATCTCAATAATCTTGTGATATAGATGACTTTCCCCTTGGATCACTCTTGATGTTGTTGCTCAATTAAAGCCCTATTATGACTCCATAGCCCAATGGACTAGAAACCAACGTTATATCTATCTTTTTAGCCAAAGCTTGTTCTATTTTCTTGTAACTTCTCACCTTTGAAACTCTTTGCATTTAGAACTTTCCACTCAAATAATAATCATGCTCAACCATCCAAAAACAAAACAAAACCCTCGACCTTCATAAATAGCCTAATACCATTACCCAAAACCTTAAAGATAAATCCATCTATACACTTATTGGAGAGACCCCTCTAAGGATTCAGGAGGGCTAGATCCTAGAATCCCAAAGTGGTTGAAACAATGTTCTCCCTGCTGTCGGACTTTTCCAATCTTGCTGATTACAGGGAGCTAACATTTCTGGTGACTCCACTGGGGAAATTTCTGAGTAATTTTCATTTTAAGGTAATCATAGGATATCAGAAATTTGTTTCAAAGAAAATTTTCTATATTAACCAGCTGAGCCACTAGCAACTAACATTTCCGGCGACTCCACTGGGGGGTGAGTCAAATTTTCATCTTAGGTTCCCTTAAAAACTTCATAAAACCTCGTGAGTAAAAGAAGCCTTTTCAAGCAATACCAAGTAATGGTAATCATGGTAAAACGTGTTTGAATAAGTGACAAGCTAGGTAGACCCTAGGATTCTCATAAGTCTTTATCTAACCTTGAAAAATCAGCTGGATTAGCCATAGGAGTAGACTGTCTTTGTCTCATAACCGTAGCTAAGTTGTGAAACAGATCTGGGACACTCTTAGAAACCACACAACTGAAAAATAACTCAGAAAACCCAAAAATATTTCAGATTGGAATTCAATAAACATGGTGGTGGACCATAAAACCTTTTGCCTCCAAAAGAGATAAAAACTTCCACTTGGCGACTCCACAATCCTCAACAGACCTTAAGACTCCATTGGGAAGAACCCGTATCATTGTAATATTATTCAAACTCGGTTAGAGGACTGTAGGATTAAAATTTGTGTAAACAGATTAGTTTACCTTTTAAATAATGTCATACCTGGTTGAAATTTTCTTGTTTATTTGGGTTTGAAAAACATAGCATAGTGGCTCCTAGAAAGATTCATACTAAAGCTTACCCTAACTCGAACCCGCCAGAGATAGTTGATAACCCAGAAAGTATCCTTAGGGAGTCTCCTAGGATTAAATTATCAACTGTTTTCAGATCACCCTTGAGAGCTAATTTAGTTCCTGAAAATCTTTCAGCTCTACAACAATCACAAGTTGACTTAGTAAATCCCTTTAGAACTAGGACATTTGATGATATAATTGAGCTAGATTCTAAGTCTTCACTTTCATCTCCTGAAACAAGTGAACATCTTGGTAATAGAGAAACAACACCACCTGATCTACATTCCCTTTCCAATTTATGTGTTTCTCATCCAAGATCAGCTCAACAATCTGTTCATGGTCCATCCACATCTCTTCACCCTACATCCACTATCCAAACCACTCCACTTCAACCCACTTTACCTTTTGTTAATCCACCTCTTGTAAATCCACCTCCACCACGTATCATGGCAGCATGTTATGCTCCCTTAGTCCTTCCTGTTCCCTTAGTCAATATTCCACAAGAATATCAGTCCAAAATTCCATTATATGTTGCTAGTAATGCTACAACAACATCTCAACATGTGGATAAGATGAATGACTAATTTGACAGAAATGAAATTGATGATGATTCTGTCAAGCTTAGATTATTTGCTCAGAGTCTGGGGGGAGAAGTAAGAAAATGGTTTAAAGGCTTAACCCCCCATAGTATCAATGATCTTCAAGCCTTCCATCTGACTTTCTTAAACAAATGGGAAGTGAAGAAGAATCCTCTTCGAGTCCTTTCTGATTACAAGAACCTCCATAGAAACACTGGGGAAAGTGTACAAGCTTATTGTACCAGATTTAACAGTGTATATAATGCACTTTCCCCAGATCTAAAACCTCCACAAGGCTCAGCTATAAACAAGTTTCCTGAAGGGTTTGACCTTGAGATGGCCTATCAGCTAAGAGAAAGAGATCTTGCAACTCTTGAAGATATTAAAAAAGTAGCTCTTGCCGTGGAAGTTAACTTGATGGAGAAAAGAGCAAGAATGAAAAATGAGAAGAGAGTATCCTTCAGGGAAGAAAACACATGTTCTACTTCCAACTCAAAGATGGAGAGAATGATGGAGGAGATGATGAAAGAGATGAGCATAATTAAGAGAGCACAAGCAAGCCAAAACCAAAATGCTCCTCAAAATAGAAATCAGAACCAAAATCATAATTTTATAAGGAACCAACCTCCAAACAGACCTAGGGAAGATGATCAAGAGATCACTCCTCCCTTTCATCAAAACTATGTAAGTGAGGTTGAGAAAGCAGATGAAATAATAGAGGAAGATGATATCAACATGTTGGGGGTAGATAATGATGACTTTGAGATTCATTATGATAGAAAACAAGGTCTATACACTCCTTATGATGACAAAAGATATGATGATGAAAATTATTATCAAGACATGGAAAATGTCATTATAGAGTCTCAAAGAGAATATGACCTTAGAAGCAAAACCAGTCAACAAACTCCCAACACCAAAACCTCTAAAAAATCTTCACAAAACAACACTACAACCAAGCCTAAAGTTTTCAAACAAAAGCACAAAACAATAGTTGTAAATTCTGATAAAGGTAGAGAGAAAGGCACTCAAACGTTACAAAACAGAGTGCAGACCTTAGCAGTACTAACACTTCAGCTAGTACTCCTGTGAAAACAATTTTGTCAAATGTAAATAGAAAAAAGAAGCAAACCCATGTTTCTGACAGAATGGAAGTTAATAAGGCTGAGACTAGCGGTTTAAAGAGTCAAATTCCTTTCAGCCTGGAGCAGGAAATTTCCAAAATTAAAATCTTTGTTCGCCTCACTGAGTTAGCTGCGCAAATTGTATATAGAACCCAAATTTTGAAGGCTTTAAATATAGAGGAAAATGAGGATACTGTCAATCTTAACGATGACCAACCAGAGCTGATTTTTGGTCCTAAGATTGAAGGTAGATATCAAGAGGGACATGTTCCTCCATTTTATGTAAGTTTAAACATTCATGACAAGATATTGCACAACACTATGCATGACTCAGGGGCCTCTCACAATTTAATGCTGAAGGCTGTGATGGAGAGCCTGGGTCTAGAAATCACCAGACCTTATAAAGATCTTTACTCCTTTGACTCAAGCAGAGTAAAATGTTTAGGATTAATCAAAGAACTCTGCGTTAACTTAGCACAAATTCCAGCCAAATGCTTAGTCATGGATATTTTTGTGGCTGATGTGCCCCCAAAGTATGGAATGTTATTATCTAGGTCTTGGGGGTCTAAGTTACAAGGGACTATGCAGATGGACATGACCTATGTGACCATCCCTGTTTTCAATGAGACAAGAATACTTTACAGGGAGTCCCATATGCAATACACAGTTACTAGCCAACACAGACCACAAAATTCTCCTCTGTATTCTGTAAAAACGGGCCTAGATTCTCTTATCTTGTTCAATGATGAAACCTTCAGTGAACAAGTCACTTTAAATGAACTGATGGCCGATAGAGAGGAAGAAGAATACAACGCAGGAGTGTCAAAATAGTTTGCTGTATTTGAAAACTTTAGCAAACCAAACACAGGTCTTGAGCTAAAAGTCATGCGTCCTTTGCTTTTAAACCTTAACAGTCAAGAAAACAACCCTCAACATAGGGAAAAGGCTGAGGTGTTGAAACGAATTCAAGTAAGTGCTTATATTCAAGAAACATCCAAAAGCACTTTAGTTGGAGAGGACAACCACCAAACAGATGAAACCGAAAATAGTCCTCTGTGGAGTATGTGTTTTGACGGATCCTGCACTAGGAACAATGCTGGTGCCGAGGTCTAGATTTGCAACACTAAGAATAACTACACAGAAATCCTTTCCTGTAGATTAAACTTCCAGTGTTCGAATAACCTAGCAGAATATGAATCCCTTCTCTTAGGCTTACGATTGTTGAAGAAGTTAGCAACCAAAAGAATCAATGTGTATGGGGATTTAGAGTTAGTTATTAGGCAAGTCAATGGGGAGTATAACGCAAATCATCCCAGACTTAGGGCCTACCGAAACGATGTCATGGACCTTTTAAAAAATTTCAAGGAGCCCAAACTGATTTTTGTCCCAAGAAAAAGAAATATTGTGGCCCACAATTTAGCCTTTGCAGCTAGAACATGCTTAATGCCATATGAAACCAAATACTGCACAACTCAGATAAAATTTAGACCAGCCATTCCTGATAACAAAAAATATTGGCAGGTGTTCGACAGAGACAAACAATTAGAAGACTTCATGCAGTTCAGAAACGAATTCGAACTACCAAGTTCAGATTCAGATTATGAAACCGACTGCCCTAGTGAAGAAAATTTTCTTGATGAAGAAGAAAGGTCTCTTGAACATGCTAATATAAACTTGTTATCTAGCAAACTTGAAAATGAAATAGAGATGAATGCAGAGTTTGAAATAGAGGAGTTAGAAACCCTACAGTCTAATGATGAAAGTTTGCCGAAGGGTCTGGCACCTTTAAAAGAGTTGTTTGATTTCAATGATGTGGCCAACAAGCCAAAACTAGAACCTGTAGAGATTGAAGTAGAAGAGTGCAATATAGGTAGTGACAAAAAACCGAAAATGATTAAATTGTCTAAGACTCTACCAACTCACAATAAACTAAAATATATACAGTTGTTTGAAGATTTTTCTGATGTTTTTGTGTGGAATTACGAAGATCTGAAATCCTACGACACTGAAATAATCCAACACAAAATCCCTCTCAAGGAGAAATAGAAGCCATTCAAACAGAAACTGCGTAGAATAAACCCTGTTCAGTTGCCTTTGGTTCAGAAGGAGATCATGAAAATGTACGAAGCTGGTATTATTTTCCCTATTAGATATTCTGAGTGGGTATCTAATTTGTTGTCTGTTAGGAAGAAAACAAGATAAATTAGGCTTTATATAGACTTTAGAGACAAAAAAATCTTCATTGAAAGACAACTACCCTTTACCTAAGATGGATCATATTTTACAAAGGGTGGTAGGGTCTAGAAGAATTTCTTTGCTTGATGGCTACTCAGGGTACAATTAGATCTTAGTTCACCCTGATGATCAATTAAAGACAACTTTTACTACACCATGGGGCACTTTCATGTATGTGAAAATGCCCTTTGGTCTAATGAATGTTGGAGCAACTTTTCAGCGAGCCATGGACATAGCATTCTCAGAAGAACTGGGCTAATTCATCATTATATACCTTGATGATGTCACTTTGTTTTAAAAAACAGATGAAGAGCACTTAAAACACTTAAGAAAGGTTTTCGAGAAATGCAGAAAGTTTGGGATATCTTTAAACCCTAAGAAAACACTATTTGGGCTCCAAGAAGGTAAAATTCTTGGGTACATTATTTCAAAAGAGGGTATTAAGATAGATCCAAAAAGGATTAAGGCCATATTGCAAATCTCTCATCCTCGAAACATCAAGTATTTGCAATCTTTCATTGGAAAGATTAAATTTTTGATAAGGTTCATCCCCAACTTGGCTGAGCTCCTTAGAAATATCACAAACATGTTGAATAAGGAGCAAGGGGTAAAATGGACCTTGGAAGCAAAGAAGTCCTTTGAGCTGGTGAAACAAGTTGTTTGTGCGTTTGGTCTCAACCTAGTCTCCTAAATTGAGTTCATTTAATTGTCAACCAGGGTTGGTAAACTGCTGAAGTGAAGTGCACTGTATGTGCCTAGGTGTTTGTCTCTTAATGCGTTGTGTTTAGTGTTTTATGATGTTTTGGTCTTTTGTAATGATTTATGATGTTTTTGATCTTTTGGTGGTTTTATGTCACAAGGAAAATGACTAGAAAGCTAATGGAAAGAAGCTAATGATTAAAAACAGAGTGAAGTCTAATTGGTTGATGATAAATGGTAAATGCAAATGCAATACAAAAACAGAATCAAATCTAAACTATGACTAAGCAGAAACAAAGCTTGATAATGACTTTTAAGCAAATGATTCAAAACATAAACTCAACTTGTCAAATTCTTTCATCAAAGGTATTTTGAGAGAGAGCTTGAGAAATGGTAAGCTAAGTATGCAAATTCTCCTAACTAAACAGTTAAACAACTAACTTAATGATGCAACATTTTATCCATGATTAGAGATTTGTTGAAGCATATTTGGAATAAAACATTGATACCATCATAAGATCTCTACTTTAAGACTAGTTCCTAACTCTATTCTGCAACTTAGTTTGATAACACTACACTTCACTCAAAGGTTATAGATTTTTAAAATAGTATTTTGAGGAAATGTTTGTTTGTGAGATGATAAGGAAGTTGCAGAAGTACTTCAGGCCTTAAAATGATATTGTCTTCTGTTCATATGGTTATGAATCAATTATAGATTTTAGAACAAGAAGAGGTTTGTAAATAATGAAGGCTATTTTGTTAAGTTTAACAACTGAAGTAATCTAATATGCAGTGAATGACAACTAAATGTGGAGTGCAAATGCAATGAGTTAAGCTAAAACTGAACTTAAGATGTCACTAGTCTAAAACAGTGCTGAACTAACAAGTCATTATCAAACTCAAAACAAAATAACAGAGCATGAGTTGAATGCAATTAGACTCCGGAGTATCCTAACTAAGCTATCATGCATTATTCTATGGAATTATATAGTTTGTTTTGTCCATCATGATTGGTATTTGGAAGATTTTATTAGAACAATTCTAACTGTACAATTCAGTGCAAATGCAAACATAAAGACTGAAAGCAATTAAAAACTAAGATATCATAGCTATCTCCTACCCATCATTATGATATTTTGGAAGAGCGTTTTAAGAGCAAGAACAGCTATGTTACTTAGTGAAAACAAACAACTGAAACGTTCAGGATCACAGTCATGCTTTAGACATCATAAGGATTTTTTTGGAAGAGTTTCTTCTTTTGGAAGAGTACTTAGAACAAGTATAACTGTGATAGTGAACAAAAGAAATTACAATTAAATCCTACAACACTATAGCCATTTCCCATTCATTATCATGATCTTTTGGAAGAGTTTCTTCTTTTGGAAGAGTTCTTAGAACAAGTATAACTATAGTGGCTAATGAAATTAACTATGAACTCAAACTTCAAAAACGTAAAAACAACTAAAATACTTATCTAAATTACGAAAGTAAAGCCATGCAGGAGGCAGGGGCCCTCTACCACCAGACGGAATCAAATCAAATCAACGCTTTCAAAGCAATACTGTCTTCTTCATTAAAGGAAAAATAACTTGAACAGAGTAGTCTGCGTCTTCAGAAATATAGCATGAAATCTAAGCAAAATCTAGAGCAAAATCTAGCCTATCTCTCGGTTTCCCAAGTGTTTTTATAACAAATTTACATAACAAGACTTGCAACAATTCCAGGATCATTGTCTTTCCTTATCGAAATCACATTAGGACTCTTGAAGTGGCAACGTAAAAAGGAAAAGGACATCTGGACTAAGACAGTCCTATTAGAAGTCTGCCTTCCTAAATGTGTTCCCACGTACCAAAACCATATCCACAATTCGGTTTTTCCTTCATGGTGAGCAACGAACAATGTAGACATGACGTGGAATATACCCATATGCGGTTTTTCTTGAGAGGCCACATGGAACATGCCTGAACGTGAAGTCAGCTACAGAATTGCCGGTTAGCTACGGAATGTCTGCATTCTGCAGCTAGTTCCGGTCAAAATACATTACAATGACAAAAATCACAAAACTTAGCAAGTCAGTCATGTTAATCATTCTAAAAGTAATTTTAACTAAATTCATTGATCAATTGGGTCTGGAATAGCAATGGACAAAAGAAAATGAGGTAAAGTAAGATGAAAGAAAGCACAATCTTGAGGCTCAACATACCCCCACTGCTGACTTCTTGCATGTCCTCATGCAACTTATCCTATAAACTCAGAGGCTTCTGCAAGAACATCTAATCCTCTCCTTCTCCTTTGCCTGGAAGCTAAAGATCTTCTGGGTTTTCTGATGACAAGTTTGAACCTTAAGTTGGTAAGTGCCCTGATTAGCTTCTTGTTCCTCTTCTTCAAATTTTCATTAGCCTTTTCCACTTTGTCTATATGTAGAGATAAGGTTGAGTTCATATCGGTTTTGAGCTTGACTTGTTCCCTCAAAATATCATTCTCATTTTTGATGTATCTATTAAGTATTTCCGGCTCATACCTATCCCTTCTTAATACATCTATTTCGGACAATGGAGGACTAGGGGTTCTCTCTCTACTCTCTGAAGCTTTCCTTTCCAAAGTTTCAACATAATCATAAACTTCTTGCTAAGCAGGGTCAATTTCAGGGGTTCCTTCATTAAAATCCTCTTCAACATCTTCTTCAATAGATGTTTCCTCATCTTCTATATTTATCACCCCTGTTTGTTTGATCTGAGTTTTCCTTAGTTTTCCCTTTAGTCTATGGCTTCTTCTTGGCTAGGAAGATCCCTCTCCTTTCTCTGTGGCAGATTTCCTGATTACCTTCTCTTTCTTAAGTTGTCTCTTGATTTGAGTCAACTTCTCTAAGATGATTTCCTCACTACTTTCCTGGACTGTTTTGTCAATTTCAATTTTTGAAGCTCTCCATTTTCTGCTTCTCCTTGTAGGCTGTTGTTCAGGTGAGGGTTCTTTTGGCTCTTCAAAATGATTTCTTATCAATAAATTATCCCAAGTATCATTTGTTTTGACTAAATGGTGTTCAATTAAAATTTTAACCAAGCCATGATGATATAGAGTTGTCTCTAAAAATTGGACCCTTCTTTGAACATAGGAAGCCATCTTTTTCAAACTTTGAAGCAAAAAGTAGGGTAAATTTAACTCTTCCCCCAAAAAATGCATTATTAGTCTAATGTGGTAAACATAAAATGTGCCATATCTACCCTCACATGTAATAAATTTTTGCAGAATAAGTAGTATGTTTCTCCATTTATTTTTCAATGCAGAACTTCGAATTCCTTTCTTAAACAAAGTGACATCCATACCTGGTGATTTTAGAATTTGCTTCCAGGATTCATTATGGAATTCTCTGTTTTTGAACCATCTCTCTCCATTTCTAAGCAATCCTGTAGCTTCTGCAATGAAAACTTCAGTGACAGTGAATTTGACATCTCCCACTTCAACCTCATCTCCTCTAAATGATCTTGCAAATGTTTTAGTGACTTCTTTGTGGAAGCCATTAAATTTCTCAAGAAATTGTAGCCATCCTACCTGTTGCAACATTTCTTTACATTGAGGGTATCCTTCCAGGTATTTTGTACCCATTGGTTCGGTTCTTACAATAAGGCCCATAATTGCTTCTTCAATGTTCAAATCAATACTCTTTCTGCCCATGGAAAAAATAACTTCCACCTTCGAATTGATATACCTCTGATTCTTGGTGATAATGGCTTCAAACTTCGGACTGATATGCCTCTGGTTGACAGTGACAACGGTTTCAAACTTCGAGCTGATATGCCTCTGGTTGACAATGAAACTTCGGACTGATATGCCTCTGGTTGACAGTGACAAATGGCTTCAAATTCTACACTGATATATCTCTGTCTCTTGGTGATAAATGGCTTCAAATTCCACACTACTATACCTCTGTCTCTCGGTGGCAAATGGCTTCAAATTCCCACACTGCTATACCTCTGTCTCTCGGTGGAAAATGGCTTCAAATTCCACACTACTATACCTCTGCGTTTACAATGATAATGCTCAATCTCTGCTCACGGTGAGATTGCTCTGTTATTCAAACTGATATACCCCTGTGCTCTGCTCACGGTGATAAGGATATCTCTATTTTGCGGAATGAAGGGCCAGCTATAGAATGGAGTGATGGAAGTAGTTACGGAATGAGGTAATGGAGTGAGGTGGAGAAAACGAATTAATGAGTGAAAAGACGGCGGATATTTTTACAACGGAAAAGAAAATCATCATTGAATGATTTGGTTGGGTGACGTGAGGAATTCAAACACTTCAGCCTTTTTAACCGCTTAAATGATGTCGGGTATAGAATTTGAAATGATATATTTTAATCCAAAGTTTGTGGAGGGTATTTTGGACATGATCAATAAAAATAATCAAAATAACCTTTTCGAATGATTCATAACTAAAACTATGCTAAACTTTATGAAATGCCATTATAATGAAAAATTGTTACCTCTGCTTTCATTTACTTTTTGTGGTCTTTGTCTTCTTTGTTCTCCTTTGGAAGAGTCTTCATAATCTTTCTTTAATCTTATTATTCATGGATACACTGGATCATTTTGTTGCAATTCAAATGTCTGCTGATTGGTGCCTTCAGGATTTGTAGCTACAGAATGACTGTCTGGCTGCGGAAAGCGTGATCAGCTGCAGAATATACCTGTAGAGCATTTTAATCATGGAATGGAGTGGTTTGGGATATAAGTAAGATGTTATATGGCATGAATGAAGATGGATGATGAGTCATGATATGTATGAAGTGGATGATGAAATGGAATGGATTCAGTTTATGAAATGGAGTGGAAGAACATAAGAACTGCCCTGCAATCCATGACATTTGTTATTCATTTGCAGCAAGACATTAAACTTTAAATTTTGACATGGAAATGAAGTGGATGGAATATGGAATGAGATGAATGAAATATGGAATGAAGTAGAGTGTGAATGAATGAATGAAATGGAGTATGGATGGATAAGTGAATGGAATGAAATGAAATGAGATGGATCATAAGTACAATGGATCTGAACTTATGATTTTGTAACAGCTGCTTGCAAAAACAAAATGGAAAAGTTAGAGTGTCAGAGAGACTCTGATTTTCACCCTATCTTTTCTATATAAACATGCCAATCAATGATTGGTTTTCATGTTTATACCTTTATTTTTATTTTTATTTATTTATTTATTTATTTTTTCAAAGAGAAATGCTTCAGAAAATTTAATCAAGTTGATGAAGAAGAGAGATTCTTCTTCATTAACTTCACATCACTGCTTTCTTGGAACTTCTTGAAAAATTCTTCTCTTGAGAGTGGTTTGTGATATAGCTTCAATCTATGATCATTCACAAGAAAAGTGACCTCTTCTTCATCTATAGTTCTGATTTTTACTGCCCCATTATCAAAAATTTCAACAATTTCATATGGCCCAAGCCAATGTGTTTGAAATTTCCCTTGAAAATCCTTGAATTTTGAATCAAACAAGAGAGCCCAGTCACCCTCTTTAAATTTCTTCTCCTTGATGTACTTGTCATGCCATCTAGCCCTTTGCTGTTGGACTAGACTTGTTTTCTGAACTGCATCTTGTCTGATCTCATCCAATTCATTAATTTGCTCCAGTCTATGCTTTTGTGCCTTCGTTAAATCAAGTCCTAGCTGAACTGCCATTTTGAAAGTTTGAATCTGGAACTCTATGGGAAACAAAACTTGCTTTCCATAAACAAGTTCATAAGGAGTATGGCCTGTTGTTTTTCTCCATGTAGTTCTATAGGCCCACAAGGCTTCAGGAAGCCTATCTACCCAATCTCTTCTATGTAAATGAACAGTCTTTGTTAGGATTCCTTCAATGACCTTATTAGTAGATTCCACTTGACCATTTGCTTGTGGATGATAAGGAGTAGATTTTCTATGCCTGATTTTGTACCTCCCCATCATTTGCTCCACTAGCCTTGATGTAAATTGAGCTTCTTGATCTGTAACAATTTCCCTTGGGACACCAAAACGAGTAAAAATATCCTCAAAAAGAAAAGTAACTACAGATGCTTCATTAGCAACAAGTAATGGCTTGGCTTCTACCCATTTGGTAACATAATCAGTGCAAACTAATATATATCTTTTTTGTCTTGATGGAGGACTAATAGGTCCTACAAAATCCAAAGCCCATTTTTCAAAAGGTTCAATATGTACCTGAGGTTGCAATGGCATCTCACCTGAAGGAGAAGGTTTCCCTACCCTTTGGCAACTGTCACACCTTTTGACATACTCTTTAGCATCTTTAAACAAGGATGACCAATAATATCCTAAATTAAGGATCTTATAGGCTGTCCTCTTATCAGCAAAGTGTCCTCCACAAGGTTCATCATGACATGCTTTGAGAATCTCAGGCATCTCATCTTCACGAACACATCTCCTAATGATCAAATCTAGACCTGTCTTGTACAACTCATTAGCAACCCATGAATATTTTGCACTATCATAAATGATTTTTATTTTATCCCTTGCATTCATTATTGAAGGAAATTTTCCTGAAACTAAATAATTAGCAATGTCAGCAAACCAAGGAGTTTGAGTAGAAATTGCAAAAAGATATTCATCAAGAAATTGATCTTCAACTGGAGTGTCATCTTTGATGTTTTGGAGTCTAGATAGGAAATTAGCTACTGTGTTTTGTTTTCCAGGCCTATCTAGAATGGTAATGTTGAATTCTTGTAAAAGCAATAACCATCTTATGACTCTGCCATTAGTAATTGATTTGTTCATTAAGTATCTAATTGCGGAATGATCAGTGTGAACAAAAGTTTCATAGCCTGTTATATAGTGTCTGAATTTGTTTATGGCATGAACAACAGCTAAAAACTCTTTTTCAGTTACAGTATAGTTTAACTCTGCAGGAGTCAAATTTTTACTGGTGTAATAGATGGCATATGGAATCAAATCTTTTTGTCCCAATACTGCTCCTAGAGCTGTATCGGAAGCATCTGTCGAGATATGAAAAGGTAACTTCCAGTTAGGTCCCCTTAATATAGGTGCTTCAGAAATTTTGGTTTTCAGGGTCTCAAAAGCTAACTGGCAATCAGAGTTCCACTTGAATTCACAGTCTTTGGTAAGCAATTTGAAGAGTGGAGATGCTATCTTGGTAAAGTTTTCTATAAATCTCCGATAATACCCTGTAAATCCTAGAAAAATTATAACATCTCTTTGACAACTTGGAATAGATAAGTTAGAGATGACTTCAACTTTTGACTCATCAACTCTAATCCCATCCCCTGAAATGTGATGCCCTAAAACAATACCTTCAGTAAACATCATAAAACATTTTTCATGACTAAGTGAAAGGTTTGATTCTTGACATCTCTTTAAGACTTTTTCCAAGTTTTCTAAAGCTTCTTCAAAAGTGTTTCCATAAACTGTGAAATCATCCATGTATACCTCTACACAATCATGTATTAGATCTGAAAAAATTCCTAATACTACCCTCTGGAATGTTGCAGGTGCATTGCATAATCCAAATGGCAATACTCGGTAAGCATAGGTACCCCAAGGACAGGTAAATGTGGTTTTGTCTTGATCTTCAAGTGCTACTTGGATTTGATTGTAACCACTAAACCCATCTAAGAATGAAAAGTACTTTTTGCGAGCTAATGTATCTAACACTTGATCTATGAAAGGTAAGGGAAAATGGTCTTTAAGAGTAGCTTTATTTAGTTCTCGGTAGTCAACACACACCCTCCATTTTCCATTTTTCTTTGGCACAATTACCAAAGGAGAAACCCACTGACTATCTAAAATAGGATAGATGAAATTAACATTTAACAATTTTTGCAATTCTTCTTTAACAATTTCCTAAGATTTGGATTCATCCGTCTTTGAGGTTGTCTGATTGGTTTGCAATTTTACTCTATATAGATGTGATGAGTACAAGTATTGGGGCTTATCCCTTTCATGTCAGTGTATTCCCATGCATATGCAGAAGAATGTATCTGTAATACTTTGACTAACTCTTCTTGTTGAGATTTTTCTAGGTTCTTATTTATGTTCAAAATTTTGCCTGGAAAAATTTCACTTGTAGAGCTGCCAAATTTGTCCATAGAATGAAGAGACATCTGCCTTGATGACAAAAACTCAATATTGGATCCCTCTTGAAATGATTCATGTCTATGTTCTGGAGAGGATTCAAAGTTTTCTAGAGTATTCAGAATTTGATTATCTTCACTAATTTCTGAAATTGTGAAGAGAGGTTGTAAATCTTCTTCATCCTCTATCCATTGAGTGTCATCTAGATCTGTAATTGTCCTAGCCGGAGGATATAAAGTGAATTTCTTAGTTGAACTACCATCAGAGATGTACATATCACCGGATCTACAACTAATAAAAGCATCAGCTGTAGCCAACCAAGGTCTTCCTAATATAACAGGATGTCCTCCTAGATTATTCTTAGGAGTTAGGATCATAAAATCCACAAGGTACTCCCAAGAATCTAGGGACACTGGAATGTCTTCTATTACCCCATCTGGTTTGATCACAGATCTGTCTGCTAATTGTAATAGTGTGGGTGTAAAGAGAAGATTAGGAAGTTTCAGTTTATCCATGATTTGTCTACTCATGATATTGATTGCTGCTCCTAAATCAATGAGTGTGTTCTGGATTTCAATTCCATTGATGTGAATTTTGACAACTAGATTTCCTGGGTCAAGATACTTTGGAATGGAAATCTTGCCCATCATAATGTTTGCTATCTTTCCTGCCAGTTGAATTTTCTTTGTTTCTCTTATTCTTTTTCTTGTTTTCTTCATACTCAACTCCTTTATTGTTTTGGCTAAAATTGGAATTTCCTTGATGGCTTGTAATAATGGAATTTTAATGCAAACATTTCTCAGCTCATCTAGGAAATCATAGTTAGGCACCATGATTTGTTTTTCTACACCTCTATCAATTTGTAATCTTTCCGGAAAGGGAGGTATAGAAGTAGATGTAGATGGTTGCTCTAATACAGGAGTTGAATTTATTGAATCTTTTTGCTTTAATTTTTCAGTGTTTGGGTCTTGAAAGGATGTGTCTTCCTCAAGAATTTTATTCACCCGTAGAGAGTCTTCCTCAGAGTTATCTTGTTCTTGTATAATCACAGAAGGTTTCCTCTTTTCAAGTATTCTTCCAGACCTAAGTTGAACATCACTAAGGTCTAGAGGAGTAATTAAATAAATTGGAAACTATTGGCCTTCTATCATGCATGTGTTCTGAGGATTTTTATTATTGGGGTTTGGTATGGGTTGAGCAGGAAATTGATTTGATTTTTGAGGGAATGGTAATGAAAGTGGTTGATTTTGATGTGGTTGGTTTTGATGATGTTGTTGAAGATTTTGAGGATAAAAATGTGGGTATGGTGGATAGGATGGTGGATACTGATAGTATGGGGAGTATCTTCCATAGGGACTTTGTGATCCTTGTGCCCAAGCTGGAGATTGATTTTGAAATTAAGGCCAAGGTTGCTACCAAGAATTCCAAGGTGGAGGTTGATTATACATTTGATCATGGAATCCTTGTGTTTGAGGTCCCTACCAAGGCCTTCTAGATACAAAATTGATAGACTCTGTGGAATCTGTAGGAGTTTCCTCCTGAAAGACAGCTTTGAGACCAGGAAGAGAAGGACAATTCTTGGTCTCATGTTTTTCAGAACAAATGACACAGGTTTCTACAAATTTTACATCCAAAGGACACTCTCTCAAGGCATGTTTCTTTCTACATTTGGGACAAAAGATTTCCAAGGCATCAGATTCAGCTTTTTTCTTGTTTTGTATCTTAAGGGTGTCTATTTGTTCACTAAGAATCCCTAAGATTTTAGATTTAAAATCATCAAGCATGTGTCCTATTTCTGATCTACTTACTGTCCCAGAAGCATACTTACTTGCCCTTGCAAGAGCAGGATCTCTTGGACCTTTGACAATTTTAGATTTCCCTCTTGAAAGGTTGATACATAACTCAGATATTTCAGGTAATGTGAGCTGTGATATATCCCCTTTTCCCATCATGTTAAGGATATCCAACCATTCATCCCTAATTGTTTTCAACAAAAGAGCTTTTAAGGTGTCTTGATCTAGGTTTCCATTTTTGCCCTTTTGATGTTGTAATTAAATCTCTCTAACAAATCTTCCAAATTTTCATCTTCTTTTTGTAACATCTTAAACACTTCTTCCTTATGATTAACCGGCATACAATAATCCAAATATCTCTCTAGAAATGCTTGTTTCATGTCTCCCCATGTTCTAATAGAACTGCTGACCAGACTCATAAACCACTTCAATGTTGCTCCTTTCAAAGTTGAAGCGAATAATTTCAGTTTTTGAGCATCTTGTAAGTAGTCATAAGTTCTACACAGAACTTCGAATTCAAATAGGAAGGTTTTAGGATCTTCAGTTTTAAGTCCATAGAAGTTTGGAAGGACAGAGGGTGAAATGTTTTTCATAGTTGTATTGGTTTCTTCATTAATTATAGGGAACCCAAAAGAGCTTCCTATTTCTCTTCTACCTCTTCCTCCATCTGCACCTCTACCTCCTTCTGCCCTACCTCCTTCTCCTCTACCTCTTCCTCTACCTCCAAATAGTGTGTGTTCCCCATTGAAGACTCCTCCTCCTCCTTCTTCTGCCATAGTTGACTCTCCTGTGGAAGTGGAAAAGTTTGTGTCCCTACCAGGAGTCTTTAGATATTCTTCTAAGGCAGGTTCAGTGGATGAAGTGGAAGGTTTCTCTAATGGGATATCTAATTTTAGATCTTCTAGAAGTCCAGGATCAGTAAAGGATGGAATGTGGGTCTGAGTTGAAGGTGTACTAGCTCTGGATCTAGATGAAACAAGTGGTGTTCTAGAAATCAAACTTCTGCCTCTGCTGCTTATAAATCTTCCCCTTCAATCTCTCTCCCTATGCATATAATTGTTTTTGGATGCTAAGAAACAAAGGTTACCTAGTTTTCACTTCCCCGACAACGGCACCAAAATGTTTGGTCTCAATCTAGTCTCCTAAATTGAGTTCATTTAATTGTCAACCAGGGTTGGTAAACTGCTGAAGTGAAGTGCACTGTATGTGCCTAGGTGTTTGTCTCTTAATGCGTTGTGTTTAGTGTTTTATGATGTTTTGGTCTTTTGTGATGATTTATGATGTTTTTGATCTTTTGGTGGTTTTATGTTCACAAGGAAAATGACTAGAAAGCTAATGGAAAGAATCTAATGATTAAAAACAGAGTGAAGTCTAATTGGTTGATGATAAATGGTAAATGCAAATGCAATACTAAAACAGAATCAAATCTAAACTATGAGTAAGCAGAAACAAAGCTTGATAATGACTTTTAAGCAAATGATTCAAAACATAAACTCAACTTGTCAAATTCTTTCATCAAAGGTATTTTGAGAGAGAGCTTGAGAAATGGTAAGCTAAGTATGCAAATTCTCCTAACTAAACAGTTAAACAACTAACTTAATGATGCAACATTTTATCCATGATTAGAGATTTGTTGAAGCATATTTGGAATAAAACATTGATACCATCATAAGATCTCTACTTTAAGACTAGTTCCTAACTCTATTCTGCAACTTAGTTTGATAACACTACACTTCACTCAAAGGTTATAGATTTTTAAAATAGTCTTTTGAGGAAATGTTTGTTTATGAGATGATAAGGAAGTTTCAAAAGTACTTTAGGCCTTAAAATGATACTCTCTTCTGTTCATATGGTTATGAATCAATTATGGATTTTAGAACAAGAAGAGGTTTGTAAATAATGAAGGCTGTTTTGTTAAGTTTAACAACTGAAGTAATCTAATATGCAGTGAATGACAACTAAATGTAGAGTGCAAATGCAATGGGTTAAGCTAAAACTGAACTTAAGATGTCACTAGTCTAAAACAGTGCTGAACTTAACAAGTCATTATCAAACTTAAAACAAAATAACTGAGCATGACTTAAGTGCAATTAAACTCCGGAGTATCCTAACTAAGCTATCATGAATTATTCTATGGAATTATACAATCTGTTTGTCCATCATGATTGGTGTTTTGGAAGAGTTTCTTAGAACAATCCTAACTGTACAATTCAGTGCAAATGCAAACATAAAGACTGAAAGCAATTAAAAACTAAGATATCATAGCTATCTCCTACCCATCATTATGATATTTTGGAAGAGCGTTTTAAGAGCAAGAACAGCTATGGTACTTAGTGCAAACACAAAACTGAAGCATTCATTATCACAGACATGTTTTAGACATCATAAGGATTTTTTGGAAGAGTTTCTTCTTTTGGAAGAGTGTTTAAAACAAGTATAACTGTGATAGTGAACAAAAGAAATTACAATTAAATCCTACAACACTATAGCTATTTCCCATTCATTATCATGATCTTTTGAAAGAGCTTCTTCTTTTGGAAGAGTTTTTAGAACGAGTATAACTACAGTGGCTAATGAAAACAACTACGAATTCAAACTTCAAAAACGTAAAGGCAACTAAAATACTTATCTAAATTACGCAAATAAATCCGTGCAGGAGGCAGGGGCCCTCTACCACCAGACGGAATCTAACTCCAAATCAAATCAACACTTTCAAAACAATACTGTCTACTTCATTAAAGGAGAAATAACTTGAACAGAGCAATCTGCGTTTTCAGAAATGTAGCACAGAATCTAAGAAAAATCTAGAGCAAAATCTAGCCTAGCTCTCGGTTTCCCAAGTGTTTATATAAAAAATGTACTTAACAAGACTTGCAACAATTCCAGGATCATTGTCTTTCCTTATCGAAATCACATTAGGACTCTTGAAGTGGCAACGTAAAAAGGAAAAGGACATCTGGACTAAGACAGTCCTATTAGAAGTCTGCCTTCCTAAATGTGTTCCCACGTACCAAAACCATATCCAGAATTCAGTTTTTCCTTCATGGTGAGCAACGAACAATGTAGAAATGACGTGGAATATACCCATATGTGGTTTTTCTTGAGAGGCCACCTGGAACATGCCTGAACGTGAAGTCAGCTGCAGAATTGCCGGTTAGCTACGGAATGTCTGCATTCTACAGCTAGTTCCGGTCAAAATACATTACAATGACAAAAATCACAAAACTTAGCATGTCAGTCATGTTAATCATTCTAAAAGTAATTTTAACTAAATTCATTGATCAATTGGGTCTGGAATAGCAATGGACAAAGTAAAATGAGGTAAAGTAAGATGAAAGAAAGCACAATCTTGAGGCTCAACACCTACAACAGTTTCATTTGAACATCAAGTACAAGAAGGGAAACACCAATAATGTTGCAGACTGCCTCATTTGACCACTGATCGTGGCGCTAACCACCATGCACAACTCTTGTGGGCATGAGACTTCCGATTAGCTACTTCTCTACGAAAGTGATCTAGAATTCAGCCACACATACAAGATGTTCTTTGATGGTAATAAAGTTCCATATTTTCATCTCCTGGATGCACTGATATGTCACCTAGGACACCTTTGTGTTCCTTCAAGTGAGCATGCCAAGATGATTTGGGAAGCACACTACAGTCGGGTCGCTGGGAATTTCGGGGTTGAGAAAATAGTGGCAGTAATGCAGAAGTATATCTATTGGACGAACCTTCGACAAGATTTTGGGAAGTACATCATGTCCTACACTGCCTACATCATTGCCAAACTGACCAAAAATAAGAAAGGCCTCTATACTCTGCTTCCTACCCCTAGTTAACCTTTGGAATCCATCTCCATGGATTACATGTCGGGCCTTCCTTCTACTAAGCATGGAAATGACTGTGTTTTTATGGTCGTCGACATATTCTCGAAGATGGCCATTATGGCGGTCTGCAAGAAGAATATCACAACATAAGCCACTTCTAAACTCTTCTTTGAATGAGTGTGGGTACACTTTGAGATCCCACAATCTATCATCTCATATTGGGGCAGTAGGTTCCTCAGTACATTTTGGTCTAGCCTCTAGTCAATGCTGGACACCAAGCTCACAAAGCCGCAAATTTCCATCCCCAAATTGATGGCCAGAAAAAGGTCATCAACATGATGATCGTACACATTCTGCACATGTAAAACTAAAAGCACCCACGCACATGGGATGAGAGCCTCCCCTATGTACAACATAACTATAATCGGGCTCTCCACATCTCAACCGACCACAAACCCTTCCAGGTGGGCTTGCGATTCTAGCCACTATGTCCTATTGACGTAGCCATGCCATTTGTGGCTACTTAGGCATATTCGGCTCATGTCCAGTCTGAAGCTGACAAGGTGAAAAAATTCATTGAGCGCATTCAGCACAAACGCCAACAGGCTCATGACATATTGGACAAAGCCAATGCTAAGTACAAGCAACAAAATGATCAACATCATGTTCCACACAACTTCCAGGTGGGCGAAAAAGTTTGGCTACATTTGCAGAAGGAGCACCTTGTTGGACCCCACTGAAAGCTTCGCCCACTCCGATATGGGCCATACACCATCACCAAGGCTATAGGGGACAATGCCTTTGAGCTCAATATTCCACCATTCCTTGGTCTGCACCCAGTGTTCAATGTGGACCGCCTTCGACCCAAGACCTCTACTGGACACATCCGACATGGCAGAACAAATCACACCAATAGAGTTAAACCCAGATTGCCTGGAACAAGCCACAATTGATCGAATCATGGACACATAGATTAAGAACACCCGAAATTAGAGGATCCACCTATATTGAGTTGTCAAAGTAGGCCAACTCCTTCACCAGGGCAAGCGGTTCACTAGGGATCAGGTTCAACAGAAATTTCCTCACCTCATGGAGGCTCTGCATGCAATAGGGACCCTTTCCTGCTAAGGGGGGAGGAATGATCCAGGTGGATATTGGTGGAAACCCATCTATTCCACCTGGATATCTAGTTAGTTTCATAAGTTTTTTTTTTTTTTTATAGCAACATTTACTATTTTTAACAGTTTTTTGGGTCTTGAACTTCCAAAACAATTTTGAACCCCTAAACGACGTTTTTTAAGGTCTATTGCAGTCCCATAGTGAGAGGTAGGAGACTACGGAAAAACTCGTAGTACTCAGAGAGATATTTCCAACGAGGTATCATACACACCAAACATAGATAATATGACCAAGTTACGACCCCGAGAAGTTGGTTGCTCAGCTAACCCTAACGGGGCCCATAAACTCTTGGTGTTGCATCTCATCGGGTTATGGCTTTGGCTGTTTAGGGTTTTATCTTATTTTTCAATAATAATAAGGCCCTTGAGCCTCATTGTAACATAATTCAGAGGCATGTAGTTGGCACATCTCTTCTCAGAGATAAGCTTCCAATGCCCTAGCTAGTTTATTTCCATTATGCCTGTAAACATATTTATGTTATTTGATATTAATGAAATGAAGTTTTATTTCTACCGCATCTCTGTGTTTATGTGTATTTCATTGCGTTCCTGCATAAGTCTGGATCAATGGGTCAATGTCAATGAAATCTCTTTGAGGACACGATTATTTTGCGACTTTTATCAATGATTTCTCCAGGAATACCTGGATTTATTTATTGAATACCAAGAATGAGGTCTTCGATTGCTTTCAGCAGTTTAAGGCTCTAGTGGAGAATGCGATAGGAAAAAATATCTAGAATCTTCGGTCAAACAACGGAGGTGAGTACACTAGCAAATAATTATAGGAGTTTTGTAACATGGCAGGAATCAAGAGAGAGTGGACAATTATTTACAACCTGCAGTAGAATGGGGTTGCTGAGAGAAAGAACCGCTCTATTTCATGTTAGTTTTTAGAAGTAGCGGACATGTGTTCTAGCCTCTATGGTGTCTATGAGGCTAGGGAACACATTCCCTCCAATACCCACAAAAGTTTTCACAAAAAAACACCTCAATTATATTAATTAGCCAATTATTAAATATTTTCCCAAGTCTAACTTAGGAAAATTGGTTAATTAAATCAGATTAATTGAGGAAAATTGACTGTGCTCTAGATTTGGAAAAGGCACTTGATGGGGTCAAGATGATCTTAGCCATCAATTAAGATTAGATAATGGTCGTTGATGTATCAATGCGATATTATAAGAGAAATTTGATGAGGTTTGGGGAGACACACTTTAACAGTTCGACTTACCTAATTGCAGTGATATGCAAGAGTGCAGTTCAGGAGGTCCTGCGAGTTTACAACAGACAGAGTAGTAAGGGTAGGATTAGGAGCCTGAAGCTCCAACCACTACTAGTGGAAGAATAAGTAGATATGTGATTCAGACATTAATATATGTGTAGGAGTTCGTGAGAGCTCCTAGATCGAGCACCATAGAGCGTAGAAAACCAGACAGGTACAAGGCATTGGTGACAAAGGTCATTGATATGGAGCCTTCTAGTTATTACGAAGTTGCACAACATTAGGTCTGGAGAGATTCCATGGTGGAGGAGTACAAATCCATCATGATCAATGATATATGGGAAGAATTAATAATATAAAACTCTCTTCTGTTAAACTGGTTTTCCCCACATCGAGGTTTTTCCAAGGACTATTATCCAAAAACCTTGGTGTCCATAATTTTGTGTGTCCATTATTTTCTCAGTTATTAAATTTTATTTGCGAAGATTACAATAGTTAATCGTTATTTTTTGTATTAATTTCTGAAGACAAAAAAATTGTATAAGTAAGAAGAATAATTTCCGATTGTTTCACTTAAGGAAATTCCACATGGTATTAAAGCATATCTAGGTACAGAGGATTTGCAGTGGTAAATCAATGAAGGGAATAGGAAGAGAAGAGCACAATGGTTTTAACCTATTTTGAATTCTTTAGTTCAATTTCTCCAGTTTATTTGAGTTTTCAATTTTCCGAAGATGGCCACAACAGGATTGAGAGATCAATATAGGTTGGATGGAGCCTCAAATTTTGGCGTTTCACATATCATAGAAAAGGGTACAATGAAAGAAATATGGGATGCCATCATCAAACTATACCAAGATCCTTCCAAAAATATGAAATTATTCTCAAGGAAAGGTTGAGGACCATTAAGATGCATAAGGGCGAGGATGTCACTTCTTACCTCGCATGAGTTTGGTTTGTCAGAGACGAATTAGCTACAGTTGGAGAAAAATCGAGTGATGATGAGTTAGTGTGCATAACACTTAATTGATTTTACAAGGAATGGCATATGTTCAACCAAATGGCTTATGGGTGAGACAACATTTCAAATTGGGATCTTCTATGGAGCGTTTTGACTCAAGATGAGCTTAGAATCATCTTAGTTAATGGCACTACTAGTATTGGCAAGGTAATGAAGGTGAAATAGAAGCAAGAGAATGTGGCCCTGACAGGAAAGGGAAAAGAAAATAAGGGTCCTAGTAAGGGACAAGGCTAAAAATGAGAGAAGAAGAAGAAGGACCTATCAAAGCTAGAATGTTTTGGTTGTAGTTAACATGGTCACTATGTCAAGGAAAATAAGGGGAAGTATATAGAAACTTCAGTGGACATTGGGGATTTGTATTTTACGCTGGAAGATGAATTTTTTCTTTTCCTCTCTAGCTCTACATCCATAGGTGTCTGGTATATAGGTAGTGGAGCGTCAACACATATTACAGAGTTAGAGCTACTTATCTAGTTACAAGGAGGAGGAGATGGACTTCTAGATCTAGGTGGGAAACAAGACGAAGTTTAATCTACTTGGGAGAGGTACCATCAACATTTAGAGGGAGTCAGGAAAGAACACTAGTGTTACAGATGTGTTGCATGTGCTAGGTTTTGGTATGAACTTGACTTTAGTATCTACACTATAGGATAAGGGATATGATGTTTACTTCGAGGGGTAGAAGGTGTTCATTAAACACTAAAGCTTGACAAAGGTCAAACATTTTGGGGTTTGAAGAAAAAAGCTATACAGGTTGCAGTTAGATTATTGAAAGGCATGGGATAGTCATAGCAGTAGTAGTGGTAGAGAATTGGGAGAGTTTTGGCATAAGAGGATGGGACATGTACACCATTGAGCACTTAGATTTCTCAGGGATACTATGAGAGGGGTTCCAAAATTGAGCACAGAACAAGATGAAATGTGAAGGGGATGCGTACTACAGAAGTTAACAAAGGAAACATTCCTAAGGAGTGATAGCAAAGATATTGGTATGTTGTAGTTAGTACACTCATATATTTGTGGCCCAATGTCGACTAGATCTCTCAGAGGTTATGAGTACTTTGTGACCTTCATAAATGAATTCTCTAGGAAGACCTAGATCTATTTTCTAAAGATGATGTATGAAGTCTTCAGACACTTCCAAGAGTTCAATTCTCTTGTGGAGAATATGACAGGAAAAAGGATCAAGTTGCTTCATACAGACAATGGAGGAAAGTATACAGATAAGGAAATCATAGGTTCTATGAAAAGGAGGGCATCATAAGAGAGTGGAAAACTCCATAAAATCTGCAACAAAATGGAGTAGTGAAGCAAAAGAACATGAATATTATTGGGGCAACAAAGGGCGCAATGCTTTATGACTAGGATATTCCAAAGTTCCTATGGGTGGAGGCATATAGCATGATAATGTACATACATAATAGGGTTCCTCACATATCGTTGAGGATGATAACACTAGAGGAGGTATTCACAGGGAAGAAGCCAAAGATAGGGAATTTAGGATCCTTAGCATAATAACATACTATCATGTGATGGAATACAAATGCACCAAACTTGATCAAATTACAGAGAAGGGCTATTTTGTTGGCTATAGAAAAACTTCCAAGGCATACATAATTTATATTCCTGGAAGTAGGAGGATTATCAGGAGATGGGATGTAAAGTTATAGGAGGAGAAAGCCTTCAGGATATATCGCAAGTTGCTAACATATGACCAGAGTGGGACAAAAGAAGCTCCAAGGGTTCAATAGTAGTTGCAGAGTCGACAGAGCACTAGTATAGTTACCATCATGAGCACTAGCTCAGGTGAAAGAGTTCCCATTGAGTTCACAACAAACAGAGCGACAGGGGCAAGATGAGGAGCTTGAAGCTCCAACCACTAGTAGTGGAAGAATAATTAGAGAGGTGCTTTAGACATTGAGAGATGTGTAGGATTTCATGGGAGCTTCTAAATCGAGCACTAGAGAGTGCATACAACCATACAGGTACAAGACATTTGGTGATAAAGGTCGTTGTTGAAAATAACACAAAAAACAATTCTAATTTAATTTTCCCTAGAATAAAATTAGAAGAATATTCCACATCACATGACAACTTGTATGAGTTAACGAAGTTAGTTTGACTTAGTTGGTTCAGTTAATTTGAGTTGAGGGTATAACTTGAGTCATGTAGAGTGGTTAATTTTTTTAGGAGCCCTGGTTGAGTTTATTTTGATTTTTAAATAATTAATTCAATTTATTTGAGTTAGTTGTAGTGAATTGTTAGAGATCAATCAGTTAACTGATAAAACATACATAAATAACTCATGCATGTGTGAACTGAGAGTTACCCAGTTGAGATTGGAGTTCAAGGGAAGTGTACTATTAGTTGTATTATCATCAAAACTGTATAGGTGGTGCATGTAGTCAGAGGAAGGCCCTAGATGGATTGCACAAAATTGGATGGGGATTTTACTAATTAATAGGGACTAATTACCCAAGGAAATAATGCAAGGAAATAAAGACTTGGGCAAGCAAAAATTTAGTTAAGTATTGGCATAGGATTATCTAGGAAGGAGTGAGACTAATAGAGATAGTGTAGAGGTTTATCAAGCTTGAGAAAAGCATTGTAATATTCTCATAGTTTTTTACTAATGCAATATACATATAGAGGGGTTTTTAGATGTGTATTTCCCTAGGAAATCATTGTGTAATGTATTAATTGAATTCTTTCTCTTGTATGCTTCATGATTTCATGATCGTTTAAATTTATTTTCGTAATTGGTAGAGTATATTCAAGTCTATTGTTTTAGAAAATTAAAATTAGCAATTTGAATCTATAAGAAATTTTTACATGGTATTAGAGTTGAATTTACTATAGAAAAGAAGACTACGAGTTTGTTCTGTGCAAGTGATCAAATTTTCAAATCTATTCTCGAGGACTATCAGCAAGATCAGGATGTCGTTCTATGGATTGAGACTTGAGTATGCCCTTAAGGGAAGCTCAAATTACATAGCTTGGAAGGACAAGGTGGAAGTAGTGTTGGAAGATAACGAGATGAAGGAGTTCATAGAAAATGATATTCCTAAGTCTTCAACAATTGATTCTCAAGCTCTGGCGGCCTGGAAGAATAATGTAGCAAAGGTGAGAAGGATCCTACTGGAAGGAGTTTGAGATCATATTGTAACGAACCTCCATGGAAATGAAAATCGATATGAAATGTGGAAGGCCATGGTAGACTAGTTTCATAAAAAAAGTGACCGCATGAAGTTGATATTGAAGGACAAGCTCATGAAAATCAAGATGGAGAAGGTCGACACAATACCAAATTACTTTACCAAGTTCACCAAATGTCGAGATGAGCTTGGAAGTGTTGGTGTGATAGTTGCCGAAGATGATTTGGTGAGCCTAACACTCCTAGGCCTTCCCAAGAGTTGGCACAACTACCAGGATTTGGTAAATGGGAGGGAGAAGCTACTAGGGTGGGAGCGTTTGTGGTTTAACTTGGTGCAAGAAGCGATTTAGTGGAACACCAGAGCTGGATCCTTATCCAAGCATGATGATGAGGAGAATTTTTCCTTGGATGGAAAGACAAAGAAAGGGAAAGGGAATTCATCCCATTCCAAATCAAATTTTGGTCAGGCAGGCAAGAAGAAGGACTTGTCGAGGATTAAATGTTTTCACTTTCATGAGCTATGACACTATGCCACGAAGTGTCCGCACAAGAAAGTCAACAAGAAGCCCTTAGGAGGAGTGGCGGATGAAGCTCTTGCTTCAAAATTCGAGTTGGATTTCACCCTCATCACATGCATGGTGTCATCGGTGATGGGTAGTGTGTGGTACCTGGATAATGGAGCCTCATTCGATATGACCAAAAAAAAAGAATTCTCCAGTGACTTAAAGGAGAAGGACCTCCAGATGCACATCAATATGGGAGATGATGGAAGGTATAGTGCAAACGAAATCAATACTGTTACTTTTCAGAGGGAGTCTGGTTCTCCTCTCACATTGAAATATGTCATTTATTTTCCGAGTTTGAAGAATAATTTAGTTTCAGTATCTGTGTTGGAAGATCGTGTCGACGATGTGATTTTTAGCAAGGGAAAGGCGTTCCTTCGTCACATAGCCACAGGATAGGTGAAGAAGATTGAGGTTTAGGTAAATAACCTCTACAAATTAGATGTAGAATATTGTGCTACTTTGAGAACAAAAGTAGAGAAGGTGCAGAGCCGAGCCATCAGTGAGTTATGTCATAGAAGTTTGGGCTATCTACACCATGGAGCTTTGAATATCATGCGACATATTTCTACAGGATTTCCCAAGGGTGCACTTGAGCAGCGTGATAAATGCAAAGGGTGTACATTGGGGAAGTACACCAAAGCTACCTTTCATCATAAGGATAGTCGAGCACAAGTGATCCTTGAAAGAGTTCACTTAGATGTGTGTGGACCGTTCTCGACAACCAACACGACCAAGCACATGTATTATGTTATTTTTGTAGATTATTTCTCACGTAAGTGTTGGATATTATTCATGCAGAAGAAATACCAAAAGTTCTAAAAATTTTGTGAGTTCAAAGCACTTGTTGAGAAAGACACATGCAGGAAAGTGAAGTCTCTCAAGAGAGACAATGATGGAGAATATGTTTCAAATGAGTTCAAGAACTTCTGTGCTTTATAAGGCATTCGACGGGAGTTAATAGAACCCCATAACCCACAACAAAATGGGCTTGCAGAAATAAATAACAAAATAATTGTGGGAGATGAATGAGCGATGTTACATTATCAGAACCTACCGTTTCACTTGTGGGCTAAAGCATGCAACACAATGATATATGTGCAGAACATGAGTCCTCATTGGATTCTTGAGATTAGTACACAAGACAAATATTTTTCAGGTAAGAAACCAGATGTGGCGCACTTCAAAATATTTGGTTCATTAGTTTACTATCATGTTTCAAAGGATGCACAGAAAAATCTAGAACCAACAACTGAGTTGGGAATATTTGTGGGGTACACTAATACACCTCGAACTATCTGGTGTACCTTCCATCTCACATAATGATAGTGGTTCATAGATATGTGAAATTTGATGAATATAATGCAATGCAAATTTCCATTGAGAGGGAGCTTCAGCTGCATGTAGATGAGGATCTTTTAGCTCCAAAGGAAGTACCTTAGGATACTGTGGAGCAACCACATGCAGCGGAGCAGAGAGTGGAAGCACCTACTCATGCAAAGACATCCATAGGTGGAAGGAAGCGCCAAATATTCTGACATGTTGATGCATGATGGTAGAGAGAATGTGGGGGCATGCACATCACAACGTAGGCAAAGGAGGTCACCAGATTCGTACATTGGCTACATGTATCTTATGAGCGAGAGTGTAGAGATGGAGCCATCCTCATTCAAGGAAGCAGTGCAACAACCGGTATGGGTTGATGCAATGGTAGAGGAGTATGAATCCATTATTGGGAAAAGTGCATGTGAAGTTGTCCCAAGACCATAGGACAAGTCAGTTTTAGGATCCAGATGGATCGACAAGGTGAAAAAAGCAATAGATGGGAGTGTCGAGAAACACAAAACTAGATTTATGGCCAAGGGGTTCTCTCAAGTGGAGGGAATAAATTACGAGGATACCTTTGCTCCAGTAGCAAGGTAATCTTCAATCATATCTATTCTTGCACTTTCAATGCAGATGAGATGGAAGAACATCAAATGGATGTGAATACAACTTTCCTCAATAAAGTGATTGAGGAAGAGGTGTACATAGAGCATCCATAAGTATTTTTTACCTTCGACAGAGAGTCACATGTTTTTAGACTCAAGCGAGCATTGTATGGATTGAAACAAGCACCCCGTTCTTGGTGCACCAGGATCGACAACTATTTCACAGGTTTGGGCTTCACCAAAAGTGAAGCAGATGCAAACATTTACCATATTGCGGTTGAAGGTAAATTATTGATTATAGTATTATATGTAGATGATTTAATTCTAATAGTTGATGATAATTTGATAAAATATTGCAAAGAATATTTGGCAAGATAATTCGAGATGAAAAAAATAGGGCTCATGCATTATTTCCCTGGTTTTAAAATTTGGCAAAGAGATAAGGAACTGTTTGTTTCTCAAGGCAAGTATGCTAATGCGATACTAAAGAATTTACACATGGAGAGAAAAAACCCATGGAGACTCCTCTAGTAGGGAATTGGAGGAAGGAATGTTTTACTTCAGGGGAAGTGGTAGAAGCTACCATTTCTAGGAATATTGTGGGTTCACTTATGTCCTTGTCAAACACATGATCGGACATGTGTTATGCAGTTAACCATATTAGTAAACAACCAACCAAATTCTAAAGAACTTGCCGGATAATGTGGATAATCCGGCAAGTTATTCAGTAAACAATAACCATAGGAACTTGAAAACCAACCAAATTCTATTGGAAGGAATCCAAACATGTGTTGAGATACCTCAAAGGTAACACTGAGTTTGGTATTTGGTAGAAATAGACAGAGGGAGTGAAGCTGCCATTAGAGAAATTTTGAGGTCTAAAATGGGCCTCCTAAGAAAAATGTACAACCAAAATAAAATTTATAAGAACCTATAGGATTCAAGATGATTATGTTAGCCATTGGGGATTATTCACCATTTTTTGGGTAAAAAAGTAAAAAGATTAAAAAATAATAAAATAATAAAACTACTTTTTAAACTTGTATTTTCAACTTATATCCATAAGGTTTTACTCAAATTTCAAGTGGGATTACTCTTTGGATGCAAAATTTAATTCCTCATACAAGGAGTACCCATGTTGCATACTTTCGATGGACCCTGCTACACGAAAAATGAGAAATACAGGGAAAAAAGTGATTGCAATCACGTTTTTCATGTATTTCTCATTTTTCGTGTTGCAGAATCCATCTAAATTATGCAACATGGGTACTCCTTGGATGAGGAATAAAATTATGCATCCAGCAAGTGTTCCCACTCAAAATTTGAGTAAACCCATAGGGAGATAAGTTGAAAATACAAGTTGAAAAAGTAGTTTTTTTTCCCCTCTAAAATTCGGTGATGTAATATAATATTATTTGATTATCTACACTATTATTTTATAATTTCCTTAGGAGGCCCAGTTTAGACCTCAAAATTCCCCTAATGAAGACTTCATAGATACAGATTGGGCAGGGAGTCCATCCGACAGGAAGAGCACATTAGGCGGAACCTTTAGTATTAGGTCAGCAATATTTTCCTGGTATAGCAGGAAACAGATATCAATAGCACTCTGTTCAGCAGAAGCAGAGTAAATGGATGCTATTCAAGCATCTTCTGAGGCTATCTGGATGAGGAAGATCCTTGTTGGTTTGTTTGGTCAACAAATGGATCCTATAGTAATTTACTGTGACAACCAGAGTTGCATCAAACTTTTGGTGAATCTAATTTTTCATGATAGGTCCAAGCATACCAAAATCTGATACCACCATCTTAGATATTGTGCACAGAGGTGGATCATGATGCTAGAGTACATTCCTATAGAGGAACAAGATGTTGACATATTGACGAAGGAAATATTAAGAGGAAAATTCGAGTTCCATAGAGGCGGAATCGAGGTATCTGATAACCCCTTTATTTCCAAGAGGGAGTGTAGAAAATGGCACCAAGAAATATTCTAATTTAATTTTCCTTTGAATAAAATTAGAAGAAAATTGAAATTCCACATCACATGAAAAATTGTATGAGTTAACTATGTTAGTTTGACTTAGTTGGCTTAGTTAATTCAAGTTGAGGTCTAACTTGAGTCATGTAGAGTGGTTCCTACTTTTTAGGATCCCTAGTTGAATTTATTTTGAATTGTAATTAATTAATTCAGTTTATGTGAATTAAAGTTAGTTTAACTAGTTCCAACTATTGGAGGAACTAGTGAGAGGTCTAGTAGTGAATTTTCCACTCAATGATCAATCAGTTAATTGATAAATCAACCATAAATAACTCATGCATGTGTGAACTGAGAGTTACCCGATTGAGATTGGAGTTTATCAATTGTATAATCATCTAAATTGTCCAGGTGGTGCATGCAGTCAGAGGAAGGACCTATATGGATTGCGTATTATTGGATGGGGATTTCCCTAATTAATAGGCACTAATTACCCAAGGAAAAAACATAAGAAATAAGGACTTGGGAAAGTAGAAATTTGGCTAAGTATTTGCCTAGGCTTTTCTAGGAAGGATTGAGATAGATAGAGATAATGCAGAGGTTTCTCAGGCTTGAGAAAAACATTGTAATATTCTCATATTTTCTGACTAATGAAATATAAAAATAGTAGGGTTTCTAGTTGTGGATTTCCCCAGGAAATCATTGTGTCATGTGTTGATTGAATTATTTCTCTTGTATGCTTCGTAAGTTTGTGATCGTTTAAATTGGTTTACGCAATTGGTGGAGTACATTCAAGTCTATTGTTTTAGAAAATTATAATTAGCAGTTTGAATCTACAAGGAATTTTTACAGTCGTCAAGAAGAAGCCTTCCAATTATGATAAGGTTGCACAACATCAAGTGTGCCAGGATGCTATGATCGAGGAGTACAACTCCATCATGATAAATGATGTATGGGAGGTTATGCCTAGAACAATTGACAAGGTTGTGGTTGACTCCAAAGGATCTACAAGGTCAAGTATGTTGTAGATGGCAGCATACATAGGTATAAGGAAAGGTTTGTGGATAAGGGGTATGTGCAGAAGGTGCTGAGAAAAAAAGCATAGGGTAGATTAGGACTGATTCCTCTTTACTAGATAATTACTTGTGACTGTTAGATTTATTTTTATTATCAGTTATGTGTTTTTCATTAAGCAATTATACAAATGTTCAATTTTCTAGGAAAAATAAAAATAAAAGAGACAAAAAATTAGGCTCCAAGCCAGGGAAAAACCCCACAGTGGGAAAATTTTAGTTTTTGTAGAATCAGATGTTGTTATAGTCTCAAAAATTTGCGAAGAGGCTAAATTAAGGATTTCTCCAAAACCCATAAATCGTTTCTAGAAGTTTCACCTAGAGATAGCTCAATGAAATTAATTGACCATCATTTAATTTGTCCCTAAGTCTAACTTAGAAAAACTGGTTAATTAATAGTAATTAATTGAGAAAGGTCATAATTCTCTAGAAACTCACATATATTTACTTGGAGATGATCTCAACCATTTATTACGTTTTAATCTTGGTCATTGGAGTCCCAACTGGAGATTGTAAGAGGAGGTCGATGGGTAGATGGAGAAATACACTTGGAGATCAAGTTTCCTTGGGTAGTTTGATTTTCCAGAGAGCAGCATATTGTCAGAAGAGTTCCAACTAGAGAAGGGACACATAGAAAGAGAGGGGAAGAGAGAGTGATTTCAGATGAAATTATTCAGTTCCAAAGAGTAAGATACAACAAGGTCAAGTTTCCTCAGTGAGGCTGCACAAGGACTGTGTAGGCAACTTCATAGGAAGATTTTGATTTAGCTGGAGTGAGGGTTGATTCAGTTGCTGGAGGCTGGGAGAATTTCTGGAGGATTCAACGAATGATTCTCAGAGACTAAGTTGGGTTAAACGGCTGGATAAGAGCAACTTCGACGCCAATCGTTTGAGGGATTTCACAACATTGGCGTAGAGGCTGACGTAGGGAATTTGTGAAGCCTAGTTTTTACAGTTTCAAAACTTGATCAGTGTCTTGTGATTTCTAATTTATCTCACTAATATTTGTGGCCAGATTATCTTGTAGAGGATCACTAGTTTTTGGCATCCAGTTGTACTCATATTTTCTCACTGCTGCATATCAATAAAACCCTCATTTGTTGCACAATTTTTCCACATTGGGTTTTTTTAGGGATAATTGTCCAAAAATAATTGTCAATTTTTATGGTTGTGTGCTAGAATTTCTCAGTTTCCAACAATTTTATTTCCACAACGTTTATTTTATTTGGTGAATAAATTACAGTTTTATTAATTCGATATTAATCAGAAAATTAATAAACTGATAATCAATTAGGAGAATTAATTCTATTTGTTACATGATAAGGAATTTTTTCATGGTATCAAATCCAAATTGATGGACAGGAAGCTTAGAGGCAGAAGAGAGAAATTTTTTTGTTTAGAGGGAGAAGTAGGCCAAAATTTTCAAAGGTTGCATAGTGCCTAGCCAGGAAGTGCGAATGGCTGGACAAGGGTTCGATTTTCAGTTACAGGGTAGCGGAAAATTTGACTTGTCCAGAATATCAATTCCAACAAGTAGAGGGAGTAGCAGAAGGTCATTATTTTCGTAGAGAATATTTCTTGTCTAGGAACAAAGAGTTTGTAGTATTTTTTTAGAGAAAATTCAGTATAGGGTGGAAGATAAAGTGCACACACAGATGGAATTTCTCTTAGAGGGTTTCTAGATTTATAAATACAACATTTCCAGTTGTGGCAGGTAGTTTTTTTCACTCCAGGAAGGAGTCCAAAAAGCAGAGCTAGCAGCCAAGAAATTGAAAGATGGATATTTCCATCCTGGTTCGATTTTTTGTAGAGATGACCACATTTAGGCTTAGAGGTCACGACAAGTTGGAGGGATCTTACAACTATATCATCTAGAAGGCCAGAATGTGCTTCCTGATAGATGAGCATGATCTAAAGACCTATGCAGACAAAATTTTGAACATGGAAAATTTTAGGGGCTAATAATCACAGGTGGGCTAATTTTCTATACTTTTTCCAAAAAAAATATTCGCCAATTTCCATTTTATTCTAAAAATAATTCGCCCAAGTTTTATAGTATAATTTTTTTTTACCTTAATAATCGCTAAGACCTTATATAGAATAATATCATCAAACTTTTTAAAAATTTGCTATTATATATTACAAAGATTCACTAAGGTTTCTAAAATTTCAAATAAATATCCATCCTTGAAATTTCCCCTGGTGAAATTCCTTCTCTGCTATAGTGAAAATATGCTCAACCTCAGTTGAAGACTCTGATTATATATGATAGAATGAAGGATATATTCAATGAAAATTTCCTAGAAACTTATTTAATACTTGATTTTACTTGCACATTTATATCTCCAGAGAATGTGCCTATACAGTATGGGGGACTTAGCAGGACCAAAGATGTAGATTTTGGACGTCACAAGCCTGTAGTAGAGTTCTCCATTAGAGCTAGGGAGAAAATAATTCTTGAGATCGAGGGAGTGGAGGCAATGTACGTCAAAAATTGCTCAAGTTTGCAGATTTTGTGTTAGTTCCTGCATTCAAATTTATCTCTTTCGCCTCAGTTTTGTTTGCAATATACTTCCAAATTTGATGAGTTTTAGTTTTAGATATAAATTTTATGGGTGTTGGATTTGAGATCGAGTTCATCCTCAAGATCTATGCAATTGGGATTTTTCTTTGTTTTTGAATTCTCACATTCAAGCTATCTATGTTGTTCAGGTGGCAACAACAATTCTGTGGGACCTCATAGTTAGTGGGTGGGATGTTTCCTATCGTTCGAAGTTTGTGCCGAGGCACAGGGAAGCTATTCAACTCTAATTTACAAGAACATAAATTTGTCTTCATCTGATGAGCCAATTTGCAATTCCTTCAAGGCATCAGAGGCAAGGAAGGTAGTTCTGATAATAGACAACTCCTCTTCAAACAAGAAGAATGTTGCAACCTATAGATACATGGTAAAAAAGAACATAGTCTAGGAGCTCGAGCCTCGCAGTAGTTTAGATGTACTTAGAAAGCTTTCTTACATTCATCAATCAGAAATGTTAGTAGTTAAGAATGTGCCATCATGTTGGAGAAGCAATTTTGTCTCTTTGGAAGCTGGAAATTTTATCTACATATGTAGTACTATATAAAAGTTAATATTGGTAATAATAAAGGTTGGTTGTGTTTCCAGAGCAGATCATCACTGTGAATTCCACATCTTTTCATGTATGTGATTGATAGGTATATGCTATACATGGTAAAGAAAGTATAAATAAAATTTATAAATATTGACCACCCCAAGGCTAGTTAATTTTTTTGTTTATTGTTTATGCCATACACAAATCTATATAAATAATATTTTTAGTTCGAAAATTGAATATTGTATTACATTCCTCATCAATAAAAATGTTCTTCAAGGAATGGTCTACATTAAAAGGGTTGCCTATATGTAAATGAAATCATTTTGTTGCCTTTGGCTACATCTTTTCTAAAAGCTCAAACTTATCTTAAAATGGAACCGATTGTTTGATTTGTCTTTTTGGTTACTATATAGTAAGTATATCATGAATTCAGGACGAATGCAACCCAGAACCCAAATTAAGGGGGAGAAAAACTATATTTGAGGGTGAAGCACTTTGTATTATACATATGAACATATTCTAATTTAAGATAATGCAACCAAGTGGATTTAAATGAATGGGATACGAAAGGTGACGGGTTTGGATAATAGATAGAAATTTGGTCAATTATGTTTTGATGCATATAATTTTTTAATTAAAATTTTTATTTTATTATATTAAAGAGATGTGACCAATTTTATTTCATGGAAATGATAATATTTAGATAAATATAAAATTTTTAAGATTAGGGAGGAGTTGAAGTTGTTCACTATATTATACTTTCACTTTATTATATTTTAAACAAGGATTAATGCTCCTCTCATGAACTAGGTACATATTCCGTAGAGGTTGTTGAATATGCTTTTTGTGTATAGTTTTTTTTTAAGGTTTCAGAGGTAGGCATGAAGAGAACAAAGCAATTTTCAAGATAACTCACAAAAGTTGATAAAAAAACCACCCATTCTTCCAAAACATTTCGTATTGCCTCCAAATTTATCACCTACATCACCTTTATCTCGCATGGAAGATGTATCCCCACTCCTTGGCATTACTTTGCACCTCTCGGTGAAAATGCTAGTATTACTTGATTTTCCATGCTTATGTGGAACATGGTCGAGAGAAGGAACTATAACAGCAATGGATTTGCATGAAAGCTTTATAATTTTTTCAAACGTGAAAGTTCAGATGCGGTACTAAGTTTATTCATTATTTTATAGATCATTACACGTCAAACCGACTTTACTCCTTGATTGGCATTGCATTCAACATTGTGCACAAGTATGATTTAAATGTATCAATCAAAAGTATGATTTTATCTATATTTGATAATGCAAGTTGAATACATCATAAAATACATAGGAGTGCTATGGCTATGAATTTCAATATGAAATAATCCATTGATTGCTACTATTACTATTATATAAGGGGTGCTCTTCCAATGGCCATTTATTAGCTATGTGAATAAGGCTTTGTGGAATTTGTATTTACTACAAGATTATGTATAGTTGAGTTGCGGAAAACTAAGTAGATTTTGGTATGAATTTTGGAGTATGTGTAATTCATAATGATCATGTCTTCTCTTCATTGATGAATTTTCAATGTGTGAGTTTTGACCCAAGCCATTGCATTATCAATGTGTCAAGGCTCAAAACTTGACCTATATGTCAACTACTTATGATCATTCCTAGGAACATGAATCCTAATTTTTGTAGGTTTAAAATTTATAACAAGTTTTCTCTATTGTGGTCGAATTTATGGAGGTTATATTAAAATTTATTTAAGGTACCATGGATTTAAATTTCTTATGAAATTTCAACACTATAACAAACTTTGGTGCAAATTGTTGATCAATTATCACTTGGTTAGGGTTATAGATGTCAAAGAAAATTTTGTGTGCATGCATGAGAGTTGGGTGCAAATGCACAATGTTGTGTAGCATTAGTGTGATAAATATGGGATAGTGCAAAGCATAGTTTTGAAGATTATTCTAAGTTGACTCGTACCTAATCAACTCAGTCAAGTTGATTGTTGGTTGAATGGTTAATTCTCGGTTCAATGGACAGAAGATCTTGCAGGCCCAAATACCAAAGGGAAAAATGGAGCCCATCATGGGGCTCTCTTTGTAATTCTCCACCAATGCTACTTTCCATGCTTCCTCAAACTCCTACCCAACCTCAATATCAGTGCTAGTAGTAGCATGAGCAACAACACTACGCTTAGCAGAACTAGAAGAATGCGTTTTCCAAACTGCATGAGAACTACTTCCCTCACAAGTCACCATGTGCCATGCTTGGTCTCAATGGTTCGCTTCCTTCAACTCCTGGTTCAAATACCATATCTTCATTGGAACCAACACCCCGAACTCCACTAGACAACGATTCACCATTTTGTACTAGTGATTCACCATTTGTACTGGTGATTCACCATGATTTTACAAGATAATGTAATCTCGTGAGAGATTCACCAAAAAAATTATATATACATATTATATTATTAATAAAATCGCCTTCCATTTTTCCTATGTATCATGGGGATTTGCTCATTTATTATACATATAAATTTAGGGGGGTTCTTAAAATTTTCCCTGATTTTGAAAGAACCTACTGATGTTGATCAGCTAAATAATTTCAAGGAGGAAATGTACAAAGTGAAGCAGATGATTCTAGATGTAGTCCTAGACCATATAGTCTCACATATATCTTGAAAGAACATAACCAAAGATATGTGGGAAGCTCTCTCTGGGCTATATCAGAATCCTTCAGAGAATCGAAAGATGTTCTTGAAAGAAAATATTAGGAACACCAATATGAATAAGGGTGAAGGCATTGATTCCTTTCTCACCAAAATGATGGATATTAGGGATGAGGTTGCAGTTGTAGGAGAAAAACCTTCACCTACATATATGGTTAGGTTAGCACTTAACAATGTCACCTAGGATTGGGAGAATTTTGTCTAAGGCATTATGGGATGAGATACGTTGCCTAGGTGGGACCAGATGTGGGTTGATCTCTCACAAGAGGAGATGAGGTGAGCTCTAGTGAAGAGCTCCATCAACAACAAGGGATCAAAGGGTGTGAAAGAGGAAGACAATGCGGCACTTGCATCAAAATGGAAATAAAAGGTAGTCAGGGACAAGGCTCACAAGGAGAAAAAAGGAAGAAGAAGGATCTATTTAATATCAAGTGCTTCAGGTATGGTGAGTTTGGCCACTACAGTACTCAGTTTCCATAGAGAAATAAGGACAATAAGGAGAATCAGGACCAGGCGGCAACATCCACATAAATAGATCATGTGTCCTCCGAGTTGGAGGAAAAATTCTCTATGTATGTAGTTATACTTCATGAGAGAGGTGGGGCGATTTGGAGCTTTAGTCCTAGAGTTGCGCAAAGATTTGGGTAAGGTCCATTGAGGTGAACATTAGATGGTGTTTCCTCATGGATCATTACCTTGCTACAAGAGCCCACAACATTATGTAGAAGGAGGATCAATGTCAATTGATGCTGTCTAATTCTAGAGTGATAATTTCAGACTAGTTGTAGTCAGATGCTGAGGAGCGAAAATAAATGTTGATAGAAGAGCATGAGGCTCAGTGGAAAAGTCATCAACAACACATATTTTCTAGTAGATAGAACTAAATCTAGTAGCAGTCAGAGTTTCAAAAGATAGTTGCAGTATAGACACAAAGTTGATTAAGTATTTTGGATGCTTCTTAGTTGCAGTAGTAGTAGCATCAACAACAATTGAGAGAGTGTTAGTTGAGTTGTGGTGTAGATGTAGAGTTATCAACAATATAGGTGCAAAGTTTAGTGTCAGAAACAACACAGTGTAACAGACCCGGGCTAAAAATTCATGTAATAAAAGTTAATAAAGTAAAAAATAAGACCACGGTTAAGGGACACTTATTCCAAGCTGAATTTTGGGCAAATATATCCTAGTGGGCATCATTGGATGTGTTTATGGCTAAGGGGAAATTTGAAAAGGAAATGGCTAAGGAATTAAAAAGGAAAAAAGGTATTTTGGCACATTTATTTACGAAAATAAAGGAAATTAGGAGAAAAGGAAGGTGAAAGGTCACAGGTTACACGTGAGGAGGAAATTGAAGGAAAATAATGGAAAATTGAAGAAATTAAAGGCATGAATGATAAAAATACCTCAGCGCATCAATTGGTAGCTTTTCGTCAGTTCATTTTCAGAATTACACTAAGAGAGGAGAAGAGCACAGAGAGGAGAAGGAGATCAAACAAGTAAAGGAAAATCAAGAAAAGGAAGGACAATGAAAGTAAAGGAAAACAAAGATCAAGCAAGGAAGAGAAGGATCAAGCAGCTTTAGCAGGAATAATTGTAAGTAACAGATTGCATGTATGATTTCCTAGTTGGTTTTGACATGCATGGTATGTTCATGTTGGTATTTTGTTGTTTTTATTTCGGTGGCATGGTTTTTCCAGGTTTTGACATGGTTTTTAGCATTTCCTTGTTTTTTTTCTAGATATCCATGGTGTGATGGGATTGTTCTAGGTTTTGAGCTTGGGAATTTCTGGATGGTTTCAGAATCTGGGGTAGAGGTGGTCTCATGAACATTCCCAAGGCTTAGGATTCCCTGGACCGATTTTTTCGGGACACATGGTAAAGCCTGAGGGTGGTGTCTCGGTAAGGGACTAGTGATCTAGTGTGGATTGCGTTAAATCCTAGAGATGTGGAGATAAAAATTCCTCAAGGATAGTGATGAGATCCAAAGGAATTCCAAGCTCGGTTTGGTTTAGTGATCTCAGTGTCTGTTTAGGTGAGATCACGGTATGGTGATGGTGGAGGTGGTTTAACCTATAGATTCCATTGGTTGTTTTTGGATTGGTTTATCTATGAGATCCCACATTCATGCTTGGAATATGGCACAGGGGTGACTGGCTGAAAGAAAGATTTGGTTTAGCCATGTCTTTGGTCGGGTGGTACGTGGAAATCCCACACCTAGTTGGCTCTTGCCTATGTTTAATGAAATATAAGTTCTCTTGCTTTTTAAATTTTTATTATGTGGCTTTAATGGTTGTTATATTATGGTTATATTATGTGGTTATATGTTAGTTATAATAATGGTTATGTGTCTGGTTCTAGTCATGGTTCATTTGATGTTTTTACTTGTAACTGAGAGAATAATGGATGCAATACCTAATTGATATTAAGACAACGAAAGAGCGAAGGTGATGATCCTTATTGTTAAGTGTCATATGAATTTCTAGTCCCTTATTCCCAGTCTTGTATTCATGACCTGTAGGTTACATTGTTTCCAAGTGTTTGACAGAATTTCAATTCTAGTTGGGGATGGTCAGGGCTAGTATTGGTTTCAGTTTGGTCTATAATAATTGTTGTCATGCATTTCATGAGTTCTGGAAGTTATATGGATTCATGGGCAGAGGCTCAACCTCAACCTTGAAAACTAGCCTTAAATTCCACAGTCGCTGGCATAGAACTAAGAAAATAAGGCCACAGTCGCACTTATGCAGACCTATGGGAGGGATTGGAATTTTCCGGTCGCATGGAGGGCTTTGAAAGGGAGTGACTGGGGCCCAAGCTTAAGGAAAGCCAGGTTGGCTCAAGGGATGGACAATTGGAGGGGTTGTGTTACTCATAGAGGGTCCTATGGCACCCGAGGTAAGTCAGTAAGGTTTGTTTGTTGACTCCATTTCCTTAAGGTCACCTAGGAGGTTGAGTCTTTCCATAATGTCCCCTAATCTCATGTTTACCCCAGGTAAGCCGATGAAAGTGGGTATATGTGACGGGAGGTGCGTGACAGGTGGTATGAGAGTGTGGTTTTGCTCTCTTTGGGGAAAAGTTTGATGTGTTCAAGGTTATTTTCGTCATGCATGGGATCCAGGTATATTGTTGGTATGGTCATGCATGATGGTATATGTTAATATGCTGATTATATGGATATGTTTATGATTATACATATACATGATAATGTGGATTGATCTTGTAGATGAGATAAGCCTCCGCTGAACAAAAATAAGGTATGGGTTTTTATTTTATTTTATTTATTTATTTTTAAATTATTTTTTTAAATTTTAAAGTTTAAAGTTTTATTATTATTATTATTATTTTTTTTTTTTAATTTTTAATTTTTTAATTTTTATTTATTTATTTATTTTTTTTCTAACTTGATATACTATCCGGAAGAATATAATCAAGGATGATGAGAAAAATGGTAGACTATAGTTCCCGTGACTCCCCCTACAAATCAGTTGGGAAACAAGGAGATCAGTATTCTCCTGGTGTAGCAGATACTTCGAGGAGCTTGAGGGCAGATATCAAAAGTTGTAAGGCATATAATGATAGGTTGGCTGAGGCTCAAGAAATACTTGCAAGGGCTTAGGAAAAGCATATAGAAGTTAATGCAACAATTCTTTAGATCTTGTGCATTTGAGTTAAATGGTATGCCTATAATAACACATTTGAATGTACTTCCATTGGGATCGTATAACGTGATTTTGGGTATGGATTGGATGTACCTTTACAAAAATAAAGTAGACTGTTATGAAATTTTGGCTTCATGGGGCCTATACCCAGGTTCAAATGTGGCTACACAGACCAACAAAACCCACTATTACCGGCCCTTTCAACAATGATCTGCTTGCGCATACTGAAGTCTCACTTGAGGCAATATAGGGGGATGCTAGAATCAGGTTCCCGCATCCCGAGGGACAATGGACTGTGGAATTAGGGATTTTCTCCCTTAACATAAATTTGCAGAACATATTTATCAATGATACAAGCGCGATTCAACACATTTGTTGAACTTACTAGTAGTCTGCGCGATCTTACTTATTTAAGAATAAAAAATGTAAACAACCATAAAAAGAACTACACTATGCAATTTTAGATTATATTCCTTACTTAGCACAGATAAGCATAAACAATAATTAAAATAAGCACATCAAAAAAACCCAGATCTATCTCAATAAGTATTTCATTCATGTTCAGATTTTTCTCATACATTCAATTTCACCTTGCGCACTCAGCTACAGGGGTCTGCACACTCAATTGCAGGAGCCTTTCCTCTAACCCAAAACCAAAAAATTCGACTCACAACAGTCTTAGATCCTAATGAATTTCATCACATAAGACCTTCGACCTTTACTGCCTATGATTTCTATCTAGACTCCTTATATAGTTTTTTCATTTACAATACCATGGTCCAAAACCATGGGTGGAGTTCAACATTCACAAAATAGTCCCATCCCATTATATAATAAGGGGCTTTGACCCACCCCAAATCCCCTAAGACTCAAAATGGAATCTGCATTGTGTGTTGGGCTCCTCGATATGCAGAGTCTTTCTCTACTGCTTTCTTCGAGGGGATGCCATGTATAACATTCCCCCAACATAAAACTGTGACTCGTCCAGAGTCACAAAGATGGTGCACCATTGATATTTGCTTTAATGCCACTAAAGGCATCCCTCAACGGTGGAATTGATTCGACGCACTGATTTTCAAGCTCTTTAATTTCGCTCGCTTGAGATACGCTCTCTTGAAGCCTACTCAATTGACTCACGCTCACCTATATTTGCAACTCATTTATAGTCTCATGCCCCCTATAAACTACGCAGAGCATAAAGACTCTTCACCGACCATATAGTCATTGTGAAATTCCAGGGAAGGAATCGTCTTGGTGAAACTTCAATATGCTGCCATTAATATGACTAGGTAACAATTCCCCATTAATATTTGCGAGCTAAACTGCGCCTCCTTCCATCACAATCCGGACAATATACAGACCCAAACAGTGTATTTGCATCTTTCATGGGAACTTCACAAACTTGTTGTCATACAATAGAACTAGGTCTCCATCCTTGAACGTATTTTTCTTAATATGTCGGTCATGCCATGCCTTCTCCCTCTCCTTTTGAACCTACTGACGAAACGCAATGATGAACCAATCCTCTTCCAACTCGAGAAATTGCGTTGATCTCTGCTCCATGATGTAATCTGTCACAGTAATAATATATCGTGCACCCGTTTTCTTTCTGGGCAGATCGATTGGTTCGAAAAATTCAATTGCCGATTTATCGAAAGCTTGAAACGTAACTTGGGGGTGCAACACCATTTCATCTCTCTGTGACAATGTTTCGGTCCTTTGACAAATATCGAATGTGCTACAATACGCCTTCTAGTATTTATGTACCGTAGGTCACCATAATCAAGCTCACAGAATATTCTACGTAGTAGCTTTCTCGGCATAGTGAGCTCCAGCCACAACGCCATGTGCTTCAACCAGTATGTTGTGTCATTTTTGCTCAGGAACATATCTTCATAGGATCTCATCAACCCCCAGTTTATACAGATGTCCTACAGTTAGATTAAAATCGACATCCCTTACTACCAACTCCTTCTTCTGCTGCGTAGTGTACTCCATAGGTGCGATTCCTGTAGAGAGAAACTCAATGATATCTAGGAAATGATCGTCTGCAACCTTGATAGTGAAAAATTATGCATCGGGTAATCCATCCTCGAGATTCGATTGTTCCTCGCCTGTCTCGATCCTAGGAAAATGGTATGGTCCAACATTAAAATGTCTTGGCTTGAAAATTACCTTGGAATCATTCTCTTGGAACAACATTAACCATCGGAAAATATCCCCCCCTCAACACAAGCTTGTTGACTAGGTACTTCAAAGTAGAATGATCCATGAAAATTTTGAAGTGCACACCAAAGAGGTAATATCTGAATGTTTGCAACACGTATACCATTTCCAACCCTTCGCGCTCTATGGTGGACTAATTCCTTTTTTATTTGGACAATGTCCGGCTTGAAAAAGCGACAGGGTGATCAATATCACCTTCTCTAGGCTGTGCTAACTGTTTCGGGAAAAAACACCATAGAGGTTTGTTGGGTCAAAACCTCCACAGATCAGGGCATGCTATTCGAGAAGGACTCACACAACCACACTTTTATGCTAAAAAATAGATAACATCGATAGTAGAACTCACCCGTAATCCTACGTTTGATGTAGATCCCATGGGGTCTAAAACCCCAGCAACCCTTCTTCCTCCTTAACCTGAAAACCAAGAAGAAACATGCACGGAAATCTAGTTGTACAACATATATTTACCCTAAATGTCAGTGAAAACCATGTGAAACATTATATAAACCATAATAAATGCTTAAATAATAATCTTTTTCACATATACAAGTAGATGTTAACACGTTATTTCGGGAACAAGATGGTTCTTCTTCATTACGAACAACATGTACAGTAATAAAAAGTGGAGAGATCACCTGAATCCTTCCACGATCTTCGAACAGACCGTCGTCCAGATCCGTCCCGCCCTTGCCTCGCTAAGATACTTTCAAGACTTGTGCACTCGAGATGGCATATGAACTGATGAACATCTCCAGGAAACAAGGGTTTCCTGTAAAAATCTGGGAAAGTGCAAGAGGCACGGGAAATCATACTTGAATTGGGATTCCAACAGAGTATAATGTCTATAAATTTCTCTCTCCCTTAGGCCATACACATGAGGGGCTTTTATACTCCCTCAAAGTAGTTTCAATCAGTCGGAAACAGTTGGCCACGTGCTGGGGTGGTTGAACTACTGGAGTAACCATCAACCCAACCCGAAAATAGGGAATTTTTATATATATTTTTAATGATTTTAATGGCATACGCGGAAAAGTACATGTGGACTCGCGTATACATGTGGAAAATTATGGGCATACCCGCGTATGGGATTTTTAACACTGTTTTTTATGAATTTTGTTCAAGTCTGTGGGAATGGGTGCCCAAGGCCATAGAGACAATCATGAATCACATGAGGGTGAAAAATGATGCTATAACAGATGCCCCCTAATAAATGAGGTCAAAAGGGGTACATGATGGCCGAAATGTATTATGCACATAGAAAGAACTTCGCAAGGACAAGGGAGGACTTCACCAGACTTCAACCTGCCAAAAACCAATGAAAGAAAACAGAGAGTCAACTCATGCTGAGGCGGGCATACCCATGCTCAGTCAAAAATACATCATATCGAAAGTACAGAATAGATCCAAAATGTATACAAGTATAGCTGAACTGAAAGTACACAATGAATCATCTGAGCATGGCCCGGAAGTACAAGTCAGAATCAATGTCTAAGTATCACATATAGAAAGCCGATCAATGATGCTAAAACTGGATGTTTGATCATAAAAGTAGCTGAATCTCGAAGTACCAAATCATAAGGGGTGGAACACATGGTACAATCACGCAACTCGGGAGCCAACATATAAGATGCTACTGTACTGACACTACAACATATAAGGGTTAACGACATCACTGGCAGAAACTGAATGGACTGTCAAAAGTGAACCGAAAAAATGCTGATGCAACCCGAGGTCTTCACTGATCTCGACGGCACAATTCTACACAATGGGAATAAATGAGCTGAATTCGACCATGTGAGAAATCGCTGGATTACCGGTCAATAATGTAAACCGTTAACCAATGCGAGACAACCAACCAATAATGAAAATGAGTGTCAAGGCGCCCCAGTACAATCTAACAAGTGCAAATGAATGAGTTGAAGTTGAACGCTTGGAAGAATCTACCAATCAGGAGGCAATGATGAGTCCCCACTGTCGATAGCGAAGAGTCTGCCACTGATGACTACAAACCCTAAGGTACTGACAAAAAGACTCTAGACCTTATTCCCAGAGCAATGAGTCGGAGTTGATGGGAAAAGATCTACTGGAAGGAAGGCATTAAGGCATCGCACATCAGTCCAGCGCGAGTGTAACCCGCAGGCCAAGATTTGGAAGGAATCAGATGAAGTAAAGTGACAGAACCAAACCGAAGTATGTTTCCGACATGCACAAGATGAAGCTAGCGCACAGAAGAAATGCTCTGAATCAACCAATAATGAAAGCTGACACAGAGGCGAGATATCCACCAATAGGGTCAAATGGAAATCAAGGTACTGCACGAATCCCAAGTGTGATAATGTATGTTGACGTCGAACACAGGGGAAACCACTCAGTCAAAGACCCATAATGATGATCAAATGCTGAGCACAAGGTCACCTATCAATGATGGAAATAGGGCCAGGGTGCGGCTCTAGGTTTGCTCTCAGAGCAATGTGTTGTAGTCGATAAGAGACAAACCCGCCGGCAAGAAGTCAATGGGGACCTTCTCAAACCAGCACGAGCAGAAGACCAAAACATCTGATGTGATAGGACATGATACTGACAAGACCGGGAAGGCCGACTGAATAATGAGTCAAGAGACACCGCAGAATGGCCGACTCAGGCTAGACTTCCCTTGAACAAAAGCACGACTCTGTGATGACCATGGCAGTAAAAAGTGACACTGTCTAAGTCTGTCATGCAGGAGGCACAACAAACTCTCCATATGATTGGAAGAGATAACCAACCGGGGAAGAACTGACAAGTGAAACATGGTAAAGGCTGAACCTAGGTCAAAACTAAACCATCCCAAATGAAGGAAAAATATATAAGTATATGTGCTTTGTTCAAGGGTGACAAAACTGACTCTGTACTGCCATCAAAATAACGAAGATACATCCCGTTCCCGCTCTTTTTGTTATATTTGATTTTTTTGTCTTTTTCATATAATAAGCCTGAAAAAGAATAAAAGAATGCTATAGTACAATGGATAGAACGAGTATCAAGAAATAGATGCACTAGTTCCTGGGATTGGAACGATCCTATGCTCAATGCAAGGTGGCGGAAACTGGTAAGCGATACTCAGAGGAATGTTCCATCCATGGGTAAAAGGGTGTCAAGTCACGATAGCTAAGTGCATGCAATGGTTAACTTGTACAGATAGTCAAGGTCAAAATTTGGCTTAAACATCGAGTCCAAAATGAAGCCGGCTAAAGGCCAGGATAAACAAGTAGCCAATATGCAATGCAATAATACAACTTAACAACACCAGGGAGCCTCTAGGGTAATAGCCAGAAAAATAATAGTGGAGAAGAAGAAGAATGAAGCTTCAACACATAAGTCATGGCGGGACTAAAGAGGACTCCCGAGCCTACATAAAACGCAGCATGGGCAACAAGTGATAGCGAGGAACTAACTAGGAATCCCATGTAAAGGAAGGCTCTACCACCAAGTCATGATTAAATAATCGGCGAGTGAAATGGGTGTAATACTCATGACCTGATGGGATCGACCCTATGGAAAGTGATCAGAATGGAGGCTAGTATGCAAAATGCAATGGAAAGTGGATTCCCTAACCTATATGCCAGTGAAGATCATATACCTGCCATGACGGGTCAGCAGTCATGGATCAAAAACCGGAAAAAATCTCGAGTTCATCAAAATGTACCTGAAAATATACCAATCTGGGCACTTCCAAGCATCCGGGTTATGCAACTTAAGATAGATTGAAAAAATAAGCATAACAATTTTTTGCGAAAATTTTCAACTTTTTGGGCATAAATAGACAAGTTACCTCACATTTGGTTCATTGTGACTTGCTGAATTGGGAAAAAGAGCTCTGGAGAAAAAGCCTCTTTCGTCAAAACAGGAGCAATCGACCGTCAAACTTCACCGAATTTGTTAGGTAAGCTCTTAATTCATCCTTGTTATTCATTTTGTCCGTTCATAAGTTAAAAATTATGAATTTTCACTATAGAACCATTTGTTTAAAATCACGGTTTTGCGCATATGCGGGTTTATAATGACCAAGTCGCGTATATACGCGACTGTGCACAAAGAAAGTAGCGTATGCGCAACCCAAAATGAAAAAACGCATATCTAATGAACAAATTATTGAATTTTTTCAGGATGACTATATCTTGGAGAGAGCGTGAGCACAGTGCCATTGACAATGAAGTCATGTAGGACCAAGTATCACTCAATATTCTTTGGAATTGTGGATTGCTCAAGTTTTTCAAAATGCCAAATATGAAAAGTAATGTCCGGTTGCTCGAAATGCTTGTGAATTATTGGGAATCGGAAGAAGACTGCTTCATAATAGATCAAATGCCCATATGCATTGAGGTGGAAGATATTTATTTTATTACTAGACTCTCCCGGAGGGGGGAGCCAGTAGACTTGCATGGTAAGCCTTTGGGAGGGCTAACCGTGGAAGAATACGTCCACGTCCACTGCGTAGAGGGATCTAAGAAAGTTGGAACTCAAATTGCTATCAAAGATTTAAGAGACTTGCACATGAAAATCCTCATTTTTACCATTGGCAGGGTAGCGGGATCTGCTTCCCTACACCAGGCATCCAGGACTCAAATGAGTATAGCAGTGGAATGCTTAACTCATTTATATGATTGGTGCACAACTCTACTGATGAATATGAAGCAAAAATTGAATTCTATCTGAAAAGTGAAGACAAAACATTTTGGATATGGTACAATCTTGATGACATTCTTCTTCGAGAAGATTCCTGGGCTGAGACCCAAAGTGATCTCTTCTATCAGCAGCCCGAGAGACCCAAGAATTGCCCATTGGGCTGACTTGATGAAGAGATTGGGGGGAAGTGAAGTTCCCCGAACCACTTGGGATGATGAGTTCTTCCAATGGTGGGGAGAACAAATCATCACTGTGGAGGACTATCCCTATGCCGGGATGGATTTTCGTGGCGATCCAGACCTTGTCCTTCCACCAGGCGCGGCATGGGGCACAGTCGGTAAGTTTGAAATCTTTGACTTATATAAATTTTTTTGGATTTTTTCAATATATGTGAAAAAATGTGAAAAACAAACATGTTTTTGATTGGATTCAAAATGACTTACGATTTTATAATGATCATGATACAGATATTGGACCAGTTCGACCTGAGGGTTACCCATGACATAAGCGTCGCAGAGGCGAGGTAGATACAATAGATCCAGACAGGACCCTCCAGGCTGTACAGAGGAACTTGGAGGGATTAACCCGCCAAGTACCTATGGCTGCAGTGGAAGATCTGCCTGAAGCCATCCAGAGACGGGTGGTAGGAGTACCCCGTGACTGGGTACGATTATTCCACCGAGTTGCCACCGCGATTGTGTTCTATAAGAACACAACTTCTGGGCAGGGACCTTAGGAGTAGATAGATATGATATACCAGATGACTGTATATTTTTTGAAACTGAACATGATCGGGCATAAGCCCAATTTTTTGTATGACTTATGAATTCAAATTGTGTATAGTTTTTTGAACATTCTGATGATATATATACAGTGACTATTTGATGTGATGTGACAAATGTATAAAAATGTATGATGTTTTTGATGATTAAATTTTATTGAATGGAATGATTAATATGCCAATCAATTTCTTGATTAGCTAATGAGTCTGCCATCCAATTGTCAGCTCGAGGAATATGAATGAAAGTTAAAAATTGAAAAGACCTTTGTAACAAACGTACCCTCAAGAAAAATCGGAGTAAAAATGGATCTCGAACCCGATAAGTATTGTTCAACTGCGACACCACCAACTGGGAGTCCAAGAAAACTACCAACGAATCAACACCCAAAGATATTGCCTCCGAGAGTAGATAAATAACTGCAGTGTATTCTGCTGTATTATTGGAAGCAGGACCAATGCAGACTCCTCTTGATACTAACAGCTGATCGGATGGATGATGAAGCATTCAAGCCACGGAAGCCAAGTTCCGGGTGTGTCTACTAGCACCATCGGCGAAACCAAAATGACTCATGACATTCGACACAACTTGCCAAAGCAGATAAAAAAAAATCACCATCCCATCAAAGATCGAAAACCAGATATGTACAAAGAAAAACTACTATATACAAAAGAAAAATGTCAGGCCGAAGCCTAGGCATAATACTTTTTCAAATAGAGCCCATTTCTGGGCTCCGGCAACTCGTTTCCTTCAAAATCAACCAAGGTATATGTTCCTTTTTTAAGGAATTTTTTAAACGATGAAGGGGCCATACCACCTAGACTTAAACTTTCCTGCCACCAGGGCATCTTTTTCTTGGGCATAGACCAAAACAAGGTCACCTTCCGAAAAAACCCTAGGTTTGACCGCTTTATCGTACTGAACTTTAACTCGGTTTTTATGCGCTTCATTCATCGTGGCAGCATCCCGACGCTGCTCATCAAGATGTTCCAGATGAAGGAGACATTCCTCAAGACTAGAAGTGTCAGGAAGAAGTTCAAAAGCTAACTTAAGAGAAGGAATCTCGCATTCAATGGGAAATTCGGATTCCAACCCATAAACTAGCTGAAACGGAGTAAAGCCAGTTGCAGTTTTCACTGACGTCCTGTATGCCCAAAGTGCAGGATATAGCATAATATTCTAGTTGGATCGAGCTTTATTGATTGTCCTTTGAAGAATTGTCTTCAAAGATTTATTCACAGCTTCCACTTGCCCATTGGCTTGAGGATAATACGGAGATGAATGCTCCTGCCGGAAACCTAATTTTAGAGCCAACTCAACCATCATGCTATTCTGAAAATGACTGCCATGATCAATGACAATCTCTCTAGGAATACCAAAACGAGCAATAACCTGGTTGAAAAGAAAAAGAGCTGCTGTCTCACCATCATTCCCAAAAGTAGGCATAGCCTCGACCCACTTCGTAAAGTAGTCTACTGCTACAATAATATACTTGTGACCTTTAGCCGAAGGCGGGTTACAAGTAGTATAATCAATACCCCACTTTGTAAAGGGACCGACAGTAATGACTGGAAAACGCGGAGCTGGATGAGCGCGCATTTTTCGAGTATAAACTTGACACGGATGACACTTTTTGACCGACTCCATACAATCTTTGAAAATCGAAGGCCAAAAGTACCCAGCACGCAAGATCTTTTGGGTTGTAGCAAGCCCAGATAAATGACCACCACAAGCTCCACTGTGGCAATCATTCAGCACAGCCTCAGCTTCTTCGAGAGTTAAGCAACGTCTCAGGATTGAATCAACCCCTCGATGGTATAAAGCATCACCAATGATCAAGTAATTCTTAGCCGAGTGACGCAACTTACGACGCTCATATTTCAAAAAAGTAGAGGGAAACTTCGCAGTCTGAAGATACACAATGATATCTCCATGCCAAGGATCCTATGGAGAGATAAGAAACAAATGTTCATCCAGGAAAGATTCATCATAGACTATCTCATCCCCACAGGGCAACTCGGAGATCAATTCTGCGAAAACTAATTATTTCTTGGACTTGGAAGACATAAAATCAAGATCAAATTCCTACAAAATCACAATCCATCTATTGTATTTGCCCCCAATCACTCGCCTACTGAGAACAAACTGAAATGGATTGGCTGCTGTCAAAACATAAGTTTTTCGTAGAAGAATGTAATGCTGAAGTCGTTGCACAACATGAACAGCTACTAAAGCTAACTTTTCTATTGGAGTATACCAAAGCTCAGGTCCTACCAAGCCTCGACTAAGATAGTATATAACATGCTCTGCAAGAGCATCATCCTCCTGAACTAGAACCATACCAATGGTAGATTCTGCTGCTGCAAGATACAAAAGGAAATCCCTGCTATAATCAGGTGGAATCAATAAAGGAGCAGAGGTCAATGCTTTTTTCAAAGCATCGAATGAGCGTTGAGCGAAGTCATCCCAAAAAAATGGAACTCCCTTCTTCAACAATCTCATAAATCCCTTGGTAACTTCAGCATAATTTACGATAAATCTCCGAAGAAAATTAGCCTTTTCTTGTAGACTTTGAAGTTGACGAATAGAGGACGGGGGAGGCAACCGAAGTATTGCCTCAACCTTGAAGGGATCTACCCTAATCCCTTCCCTAGACACAATGAATCCCAATAACCGACCGGATGTAACTGCGAAAACACACTTGTTCGGATTCAATGTAATCTTATAGAAACGGCATCGTTCAAATACTTTCCGGAGGTGAGCATGATGATCCATTCTCTTTCGGGAATGAGTAGCTAAATCATCCAAATATGCCTCGATAATATGTTTGATGTCGTGGAAGGCATATGACATGGCCCACTGAAATGTAGCCCCAGCATTTTTAAGGCCAAAAGGCATCTTCTTGTAAGCAAAAGTACCCTAGGGACAAATAAAGGCAGTCTTATGCTGATCTTCAGGACGGATAGTAATTTGATTATATCTGGAGAAACCGTCCATGAAGGAGAAAATCTCATTACTGGCACACTCATCAATAATCTGATCTATAAATGGTGTGGGGTAATTATCTTTAGGACATGCTTTATTAAGGTCTCTAAAATCAATGCAAACTCGAATTGTTCCTTGCTTTTTATCCGCGGGAACAGGATTTGAAACCCATTCAGTCAAAGAACAGGATAAATAAATCTAGCCTTAAGCAGCTTCTCCACCTCAGCTTTGATAGCTGTAGCCTTCCTAGGATTAACCGGACGAAGTTTTTGCCTTATCGGCTTAGCGTTTTCGTAAGTCTTGATCTCATGCTGGACAATAGATGGATCTATACCAGGCATTTCCTCATAAGACCAAGCGAATACATCCCTAAACTCTTTAAAGAGATCGGTATAAATCTGAATCTCTTCAGGGGAACATTCAGCTCCGATGAAGACATTCTCTATAACATTGGGATCCCTGGAAATGTTCACCGGGATAGTTGGAGAAATCAGAGCCATGTTCCCTTCAACATATACCTGTGTTGGTGCTAAAGGGTTCAGGACTGGGCGAACAGGACCAGGAGACGGAGGACTTGGAAAACTTGTTTCAACTTCGCTCAAATCAGGTAAAAAGTAAGACCGATGATGTAAATCATCCCACGGTCTATCTATACCAGTCATGGCTTCTAGGATGGCCTCTTCAGATGGAAGAGTGGTATCAAGGAAATCCTGGGCAGAAGAAGAACTAAGTGTCCAAGATGGAGCCACATCGCCATCCAATTCCTCTGGAGAAAGAGGAGCTGGAATGGACTCCGCAGAGTCAACAATAGACTGATAAGCAATCTCAGTTGCAGACATCAGAAATTCCATTCCACCCACTTGACCTTCCGCTAATGTGGCTGTAGGGGAAGGTAAGGTCCAAGGGTCCGAAAAATAATGAGTTCTGAAGAACTCTCTTCGAAGACGAGCCCTGGAGGATGAAATTGCATTTATATGAACCGAAGGAGGCGGAATATCAAAAGTACCCATCAAGGAAGAATACATTCCAACCCCTAAATTCTCAACAGGCGCCTTGGTATTATCCAACTTTGGAATAGTTGAGTCAGTAGATGCATTCGGGTCTATAGGAGGACAATCCAGTTGATCCACCGTAACAATCCTCCCTTCGTGAGGGAAACAAATAATCCGAAATAATGAAGATGCAATGGCATACATCTCATAAATCTAGTTTCTCCCCAACAGAAGGTTGTAGTCCAAGCTTGCATCAACTATCTCCACCTCTATATTTACAGTTTTGCCCACAACAGAGATGGGCAAAGCTGGGAAAATACCATGCGGTCTGTGAGAATGACCATCAAACTCATTCAGAAGAGTAGCGGATGGAACAGCTACGGGAGATCCAATTCCCTTCCAACATGTGAGAGACATCACACAAGTGGAAGCACCCTCATCAACGACCGTCCATAAAATATTTCATTTCCGGTACGATGATTTAATATGAAAATCCATATGATGGGGGAGTCTCTTTTTAAAATTAGTCATATCAAAAGTAATCATAAGAGATTTCTTTGGATCGACAGCCCCAATAGCAGTGAGCAGAGCAATGCGCTGAGCCGGACAAGACTGGAGCACCTCAAGAGCCGACATGGCACAAGGACTCTGTGCCAGATCTTCTACAATAGAGTAGTTCTGGGCAGCCTTGGAATTTGGATTAATCGTCGTACGCTTAGTAGATGCTTTGGGCATCCGAGGTATAGGCTCAACAGTAGGCTTCGTGATGTGAAGCGGCTTAGTAGCATCGGGAGCACCCTTGGATTTTGAAGACTCATCTTCGCCATAATCACGGGATCTCGTGGCGACATCCACGTGAGCACTCATCATGTATATGTTTGATGGAATTTCCCCTTCCTGGGTGCCCCCAGAGGAAGCCCCAGTATTTTGATTCGCGCCAACAACTAGCTGTTTCCCTTGGGGAAAAGGGTTTGTCAACACAGCCTGGGAACTGGAAGAACCCTACTGAGCTAACAAGCGCTGCGCATCCTGAATTTTAGGGAAAAGGTGTGTAATATGGTCTCCAGCACACAACTTGCATGGAAACTTCACTTTATTTTTATCCTTTGGACCCTCACGAACATGCTTGTTGGTTTTATTCGCATTACCCTTCCCATTCTTGCCCTTTTTCTTATTATTTTGTCCCTTCTTCTTCCCTTCGGATTTTTGATTTCCTTTGGGGTCGGATGTTTGGACGGAATTTACCGACAAATATTGGGAAGGCGATGACTCAGTAGGCACAGCCTGACCAGAAGGAGCAGATTGTATAGACAACTGCTGCAATTGAGTAAGCAGGTTAGCTGCACCACTGTTGATCGACCCGATAAGTCCATCACCATGAGGACCGGGTTTAGTCTTAGATAAGTCCAATTTGGAGCGAGGATCATTAGGAAAATATTTATGAAGAACCCCAGACTGAGAATATATCAATTCAAGCTGTTGGGCCCTAAAAATGGCTTGCTCCTCGGAAAATAGCCCGGACAGCGATACATCCTTAGAAATATCTGACTGCAGAGATTTCAGAAACCATTCCAAAAGGAATTCTCCTGGAATATGAGCTTTAATAAGCCTCTTCCTTCTCCGCCATTCCTGAATATGATCAGAAATGTGGGTTGCATCGTCCAGCTTAAAATTAGCTAGGAGTTCGGTCCCGGCATCATAACGGACATGCAACTGGAAATGATTTAGGAATGTCGTAGCCAGATCTCCAAATGTAGCAAAACTGCCCCCAGTTAACTCAATATACCACTTGGCAGTGTTTCCAGTTAAGGTGCGTTGAAACAATCTCAACCTAATCGAATCGTCGATCAGGGAGTTAGAAGAACACCATAAATGGAAGGTGGTGATATGGTCAGCTGGGTCCTCTCCATTCTTGCCTTCAAACTTTGGAATGTTTGAAGCTAGTTTGGTCGGGACCGGAGGCCACCCCAGACTATATCGGATCGGATCATTCATCAATTTCGACAAATCTGGAAAGTTCAAAGTTGCCAGAAAAGGTAAGCGAGGAGGAGCCTAAGGATTCCATCCTTGATGGGATGGATTCCCAACATTCTGAAAAGAATACCCTGGATTTGATAAGGTACCAGGTTGCCAGAAGGAACTCGTAGAAAAGGAGAAGAGCCCCCTCCCAATGCAGAGTTACCAAAGACCGGACCGGTTCCCCCTCCTGAAGTATTAAATGAAGAGGAAAGCCCCTGATAGGGGTTATAGGAATTAGAAAGAGGGGAAAAAGTCTGATAAGCACTTGACGAAGGGAAAGAAGTATTCCCTTGGTGACCAGCGTAAAACTGATTCCCTGCCCCCACTGTTGTAAATATAGGGTTCCAACCTATAAAAGTAGTCGAATTCTGACCTCTAGACCAAGGGTTAAAACTCTGAGTCTAAGAAGTAAATAGAAAGGACCCTAAAGAAGGATTCGAACTAGGAATATGCTCAGTTCCGAAGGGGAACCCTTGAAAAGAAGTTGATCCACTAGCCATGGAAGACATGGGTGTAGATGCAGCTGCAGCAGCGGAAAAGGAAAATTAAGGAATCCCAGAAGTGGGCATTCCAAAACAAAAGGGACCAGTTTGAGAAGCTTGTGCTTGGGTGAAACCAGAGCCAAACAAAGTAGTACTAGAAGCAATCGAAGATATAGCAATTGTGCCTCCTCCTTCTACAGAAGCAGGAGTCTGAATGCCTGTAGCACTCACAGCTGAAGCCGCGTTCCCAGTCGTGGCCATCGAAAGGTATGAATAATATGGAGGATCTTCTGGTCTTGCAGACTTAGGTCCGATGTACTCAACAACGAACGGATAATCAGGAGGAAGAGGAGATGGAAGTGACTCAGAGGGTTGAGGTACTTCCTCTACTTGTACTTCTTCTTCCTGCGGAAATAAGACTCTCGAGGTGAGCGGAACGCTCCTCTCGGAACCAACACCGGAGCCAATTACAAAACCTTCAATCCCTTGTGGAGGATCTCTCTCCACTGCATCAGATGCCACAGGGTGATATTCACCTGCTAAATTACTCCTACGCCTTCTTGAAAAAGGTTCGGACTCTCGGGAGATAACCCCCGGATTCTCCTCGATCGACGAGGCGCTTGATCAGCCACTTTAACAAATTTTAATTAGACTCAAAAAGTATAAAGCTAGGCAAGCTAGGAGCAAAGAGCACTCACTACAAAAAATCCCTGAGATACAATCAAGCAAACAAATTTCAGGTATTTCTGCTTCGGGTGATTAGGACCGGACACCAAAATATAAGAAAGCGAAGAATAGGATCTCCCGAAAGTAGTCTGGTATAATTACGGCCCATGCCTACTAGCGAAGGTAATAGAAACAGTTACGCTGACCTCCTAACAACAGCCTTTGCCGGCACAAGTACCTAAGCTTCGCAAGGGCACCCCCCAGAAGTACTGCTGGAAGTGATACGACGTCTGCCTCAGGTACCACGGGTATTCCCCCCCGCAGTCACCTATGTGGAACCTAGGAATGGAAACTATGGGCACCAATCCGTTTCATAAGCCGGGAAGAACGGTCTTGAGGTCAGATCCAGCAAATCAGAGAGGGGGTATCTCTCTTCTCGGCCTTCACTTCCCCTCGCGCTTGACTCTCTAGAGGAGAGCTTTCTCGGTCCACCTAACGGAGTTGGATTTCGCTCAATTAATAAACTTCTATGTTTTTGTTTGAGCGGCCTTGGAGAGTTAACTCCCCACTCACCTAATCCAAGGCCCCACAACCTAGCTAGTTGGTGTATGACACTTAATAAAAAACTTGCTAGTTGTTTTTAAATTATAGCGCTTATTTCAATCGACTGTTATATTAAGTCAAAGGGATATGGAAATGAAACTTGTGGTGTTTTTTGACGCAAATAATAAATTAATGAAAACCAAACTACATGCAAATGCAGTAATTTCCTTTCGATGAAAAGAAATTTCTACACGGGTTCTACGAGATTATATATTTTTCTTTTCAAATATCAAACTCACACTCACAAAATCTATGAAAATGACTACAAATGCTTAAGTGCACCTAATGCAAATAACTAAGAGCATGCAAATTCTAAGATGCAAATCCTAACAAAGCAAAGAGAAATTTCCCAACAATCCTTCAGTTTTATTACTTTTCGATTGTCCACAAAACTAGTTCCCAAAAGTAGAAACTCTCAGTATGAAGACACCAAAATATGCTTGAAAACAAGAGGAAGAAACCAATGACAATTCCTTTCCAAAATCAAGTCAAAAACCAAAGGCAAGAAAGCTCAACAAAGCTCCAAAAGATGTAACAAAACGAAAAAAAAAATGCAAAATAAAAGCAAATGACAAAACAAAATGTTTTTTGAGCTTTTGAATTTTATGAAAAGAAGAGCTCGAAGAGACCTAGGACACTATCCAATTACCAAGCCAAACAACTCTGAATTCCAAGCAAAACTTCAAAAAAGCTCTAAATATTATAGTGCCACTTTAGTAGCAAGATTTATATGAGCAAAAGAAGACAAGAAACTCAGTAACTCAGCCCAAAAGAATAGTACAACCTTGCAGCAAACAAAAACTTCAAAGAATCAAGAAAGACTCTTCAAAAATTGCAACAAGACCTAGTCAAATGAACTCAAGAAAACCAACCAAAAAATGGGCAAAAATCGAAGTTCAAAGCAAGACACAAGGCTAGGAAAGAGTATATGAGCAGAAGCTCTCTGTCCTGATGAAGCAGAACAACCAATAATCCCCAGGAAGAGATCTTGGTACTCGAACCAGAAATGCAAGCACTAAAAACAAGATTTTCCAGATAAGCCAGTTTTCAATCAAACAAGAGAGAGAAAAGACCAATGACCACTTTCAACACAATCCAGAGGATATAAAGACACTGCAGGAACAGGTCTCCATAGGCAGACAAGACTAAAAAGTCAAGAAATCAAAAATTTCAAAATTTGCCTAGGGATACGCTACTTGACAGTTTTGAAACAATCGTGCATACACGACTGTGTCAAAGGAAACCCGCGTATACGCGACTTCCTTTGAAGAAAAATGCGTGTATACGCATCTGTGTATAGACAGACGCGCGTATGAAAAGGTAAATAATGAAAAATAAAAAAGATCAAGCCTAGATAAAGAACTAGGTCTTCAGTTTGACTGAGAAAAAGTTAACTGGATTGGAAAGAATAGTTAAAATTGTTAGAAACCTTTCAAACAGCTGAAACCACCCAACAGGGGAATCAAAAAAATGTGATCCCCAGCGGAGTCACCAGTTCTGTTTCGGGAAAAAACAGCCTAGAGGTTTGTTGGGTCAAAACCTCCACAGATCAGGGCATGCTATTCAAGAAGGACTCACACAACCACACTTGTATGCTAAAAACTAGATAACATCGATAGTAGAACTCACCCGTAATCCTACGTTTGATGTAGATCCCGCGGGGTCCAAACCCCCAGCAACCTTCTTCCTCCTTAACCTGAAAACCAATAAGAAATGTGCACGGAAATCTAGTTGTACAGCATATATTTACTCTAAATGTCAGTGAAAACCATGTGAAACATTATATAAACCATAATAAATGCTTAAATAATAATCTTTTTCACATATACAAGTAGATGTTAACACGTTATTTCGGGAACAAGATGGTTCTTCTTCATTACGAACAACATGTACAGTAATAAAAAGTGGAGAGATCACCTGAATCCTTCCACGATCTTCGAACAGACCGTCATCCAGATCCGTCCCGCCCTTGCCTCGCTAAGATACTTTCAAGACTTGTGCACTCGAGATTGCATATGAACTGATGAACATCTCCAGGAAACAAGGGTTTCCTGTAAAAATTTGGGAAAGTGCAGGAGGCACGGGAAATCAGACTTGAATTGGGATTCCAACAGAGTATAATGTCTATAAATTTCTCTCTCCCTTAGGCCATACACATGAGGGGCTTTTACACTCCCTCAAAGTAGTTTCAATCAGTTGGAAACAGTTGGCCACGTGCTGGGGTGGTTGAACAACTAGAGTAACCGTCAACCCAGCCCGAAAATAGGGAATTTATATATATATTTTTAATGATTTTAATGGCATACGCGGAAAAGTACATGTGGACTCGCATATACACGCGGAAAAGTCTGGGCATACCCACGTATGCGATTTTTAACACTGTTTTTTATGAATTTTGTTCAAGTCTGTGGGAATGGGTGCCCAAGGCCATAGAGACAATCATGAATCACATGAGGGTGAAAAATGATGCTATAACACTAACACAACTCCCAAAGCTATGCAGGACGCATCGACATGTACATGAAATTCCTTCTTCCAATCTAGGAAGATGAGAATGGGTACAATCACCATATTTTCTTTCTGTACATCGAAGCTCTTCTGACAATCTTCATCCCAACAGAAATTGACATTCCTGTTTAATAATTTTTCAATTGGTGCAATGATTTGTGCGTATGCCTTAATGAAATTCCTATAATATCCTGTATTTCCAAGTGTCATGTGTAGCTGATTTACGCTTGTTGGGGGTTCTAAATTGATAATCATGACAATCTTCACAGGGTCTATGATCAAACCTTGTTTGCACACAATATGCCCCAAAAAAATACCATATGGTACGCAGAAAATGTACTTCTTCAGGCTTAAGGAGATTTGATATTTCTGGAAGGTATCCAACATCAAGCGCAAAATAGAAACATGCTTCTTTAACAGTCCAAAGACTGTCCAATCATCAAAGTACACTTCCAATAATTTGTGGATATATTCTTTAAAATTTGTGACAACTACTCTGATGAATATAGCTGTAGCGTTCTTTAAACCAAATGGCACGACAGTGTACTCAAATGACCCCCACTCAGTAGCAAAGGCGGTCTTGCTCCTGTCTTCCGGAACAATCCTTATTTGATGATACCCTAAGAATCCACGAGTAAATGAGTAGGCTTCCTACTCACCAAATTTCTCCAATACTTCATCTATGAACAACGTCAGAAATGGATCATGGACACATGCGTCGTTCAACTTGTGAAGATCCACAAAAATCATTATCTTGCCCTTGGTATTCTTCTCTTGGACCACCATAGGGGTAACCCACTCAGATTCCTTGATTGGTTCAATAGTACCAACACTAAGCATTTTGTCGAGTTCTTCCCTCCATTTATCCTTATACTTTGGGTTCAGCCGATAGGGGCACTACTTGACCGGCTTCACATCAAGATTCAAAGTGATGTGCATTGTTATCACTCCATAATTTGTAAGATTGGCAAGAGCAAACGACAAAGGACAACATCAAACCACTTTGGAGTCTAGGACCTAGCCTTCCTAGACTCAGAGAGGGCTCTCTCTGTTTTTTATGATTTATGATTTAGCTTGTTGGTTATAATTGCTGATATTAGGCTAGTTATAGAGATTATAAGAACTGTTGGTTTTGATTGATTGGGTGGTTGGACAGATAGAGCTGTGAAACTAATCCATTGGGCTATGGATTCATAAAAGGCTGAATTGTACATCAAATTTTCAAGGGAATTCATAGGGTGAGCTAACTATGCAGACTGGATCTCACTGGCAGTATGAGTATGAAATGGGAGAAAGTAGTGGGTTCAGAAATAGCTAAAGAGAAATTAAGAATTCTTTAATTATACTTCAGAGGAAAACATTAAGATAACGAAAACAAACAGAATTAAGGTGCTCTCTCAGCAAATCTTAATCTAAATTTTATGTTTTGTAATCAGAGTAATTGATGCACATAATGAAAAGACAGAGGAAAAAACATTAACACAGAGGAAAGAACATCACCATTAACATAGCTCAATAATCCTGTGAACGGTCTCTTATTATTGATGCCCAACTCAAACAGTTACAGTGCTACAATACAATGATCTTTGCAACTCAGAGTCTAACAAGGTCCAACCCTTGACAATGAAAATTCGAGCAGTATTTAACTAAAACTTGAGTCGGTTGCCCTAATATACTTGGGAAAAATTCATTTATTATAAAACAACTGAAATTAAACAGGTATGGCCATGCAAGGCTTGAGAAAAAGATCTCTCACAACATATCGCCTGTAAAATTAATTTTGAGCAATTCTATGGATCTAAAACTTTGATGGATCTTCATAAGATCAAAAAATATACTTGAAGGTGGCATGTGAAGATCACGAAGAGGCAACAAGTGATGGATCTGACATCTGGCCCTGATTTTCAAAAGATCAACGTTGGGTAATTAAGTCTAGCGTAGTGCCAACCAATTTTCATTGATTAGTGCCAGTGCTGATGTGTTTAGTGTCTTTTCCATTTCTGCTGGTATACTATGACAGTTCTGTATGAACACCCTTTGCCTAACTCGACCTCCTTTTCTTGCTATCGTGACGTTTAGCCTCGCTCTGCCTTTTTCCTGTTGTCGGGTCCTACCTGATCAGTCTTTATGCCATTGTAACATAACGAGTTTTCAAAAACGCCTTGCCCGACTCGACCCCCTTCGCTTCTACTCCTTGTCGGGGCTTATTCTACACAAAGTCCTTCACAACGTGTTTTAGCCTATTTCTTCATAAAAATGGCGCAAAAACTGCCTATGCCTGGATTTGAAAATCTTTAGGCCTTTGCTCTGGAATACATAGCATCCGTGCCAGTATCTCACTTCGTATCCCGCTATCTTTACCTTTTCCTTAACACTTATCTTTTAGCATTTACGATTTGTGATTTTGATCAGGTCCCACCTAGCATTGCACATCACACTTCGCTGACTTTAATATTTACCCTTCACACTTATCCTTTAACATTCTCGATTTGCAATTGCGATCAGGTCCCACCTGGCATCGCACATCGCACTTTGCTATCTTTAACCTTTACCATTCACACTTATCCTTTATCATTTGTGATTTACGATTGCAATTGGGTCCCACCTGGCATGGCATATCACACTTCGCTGCCTTTAACATTTATCCTCGTGCCCATCCTGAAAACTTGCGATCTGCAATTGCGATTTGGAGATTGACCCCACTACAAGCTTCTCCAAGTGGACAAGTGAAATTTAGTTAAAAAATGGTAAAAAGCCACCCGAACCATAATATGAAGGTTTTCAAAGAATTCGAGGTGTGTCCCGCCAGTCCCGCATATCGCACTTCGACGACTATAACATTTACCCTTGGGTGCTTATCCTTTGAATCTTGTGATTTGGGCCCACGCAACTGGACTTCAAATCTTTTTTTAGTTTCTAATGCCTTTGTGTTCAAATCATCCATATTTCGGAGGGGTAATTCAATCAATGAGTGGTATTATGGAGATGGGGTGCAAATAATATGTGGAAGTGAGCGAGGATGGTTAACGTATATGGGTCGGGATAGGTGATGTGAGGTGGAGTCGGGGTATGAGAGTTGAGGAGGAAAAATGAAACTTAGTATAAGAGGAATAAAAAAGGTGCGGGGTAAAAGGATATGGAATATGGTCGGGGAATTAGGATAAAAACATACCATTAGGTCCCGAAATTGAAAAAAATCATCCCTCTTCAGACCTCTAGAGAAAAATTTGGACTCTTCAGTTTGATTACAGGAAACAATCAAGCAGTTTTTAGGCTGCATATCTATAGCATGAAATTTGCATTTCTCCTTTCTCAACAAATCTACCTACCCAATTTACAATTCCAAATTTTTTTTCTCCTTTTAGGGTGCATTTAGACTTGCAGACCTTGACATCATTTTTTATTTTTGAATTTCTAACTTATCGCCTGTCCCTTATTCCTCGTATTGTTTCAGATTAGGCTGTTGAACCAATGCCATTTTCTACCTATCTACCTGATAAGCCAAGATTAAATGGTTCATCAAATCTTCATTTCTAACCTATCAACAAAAAATTCAAAATTTTACAATCATGCTTGAACTATATGATTGCACATAACCCTTCTCAATAGTAGTGGCATTCCGATTTGCAACACTTTCAGAAATACTTATCTTTTGTGTGGGGCTTTATTTTTCCTTTTTTAAATACCCTCTTTTCTTCTTCTTTCGTTTCTTTTTATCTTTCTTTGGAAAATAATTTTGAATATTGAAATCTATGTACAATATGAAAAATTTTCGAAGAGGAAGTACATAGTCACCTTATGATACTGTAAATTATAGGACTCTAACATGCATAAATCCCAAATTACCCACAATGCCTTTCAATTCCAAAAACTTCGTTTGGAACAAATCCTAGTATTCATGCAACAATTCAGTGACCTTGCTTACTGTGTCATCATCCCAATAGTCCCCAATCTTCACAAATTTGGGCTTTGCCTTTGAGCCTATGTTGACTAGTTGAGTCGTGAAAGGTTGCGCTATACTCGACATCACTACCTCAGGTCCTGCAACCTCTCGTTGTCCTTAAGACTCAGGAATATTAACGTCGCACCGATCCTCCTCACCTTCCTCTGCAGTCAAATTGTAACATTCACGGGCTTTCTCCAACTGCGCAACCCAATCAGGATGAATCAGAGTCCTTGGCTCCTTGGTAATGTGGAACACTTATGTTTTAACTTCCTCAAATGCCGCATTAATGCACTCCTAGCGACCAACGAAGCTATATGTTAAGAAGAATCCTTCTATCATCTCATCCTAATCTGTAGTGCCATGTCACAACTCTATTTCAAGATACGATTGCTGAGTTATCATTTCCAAGGAATGAAAGAACATGTGCACCCATTTTGGAAGAGGTTCTGCACCCCAAGCTGTGGTCCAGCAAGACAAATAATCACGAGGATCTTTCTGACCATCATACTTCTCTACGATAGTCATGTCGACGTGAACAAACCTCAACCTTATCAATTTGCAAAACTCTATCCATCCTCCTAAACTTTCTCTGTGTGCTCCCCACCATTGGGCTGGAGTGGACCTCAAGGTGAAGTCAAAAGCTTCGTACCACTATTACTCTGATGCCTTTTTCTCATATTCTTCCAGAAACAAGAAAAAATTCCCTGTTCAATCATAAAAAGGCAAGTCACGCATTTTTGATCGGACACAACACATAGAATGGGTAACCGTATTACAATGCTTAGTAGTTACTTCATGCAAGTGATTCTACCAATGTTCCAATTCTTCATCAGAATTGGAGACATAGGAACTGTCACACTCTCAACATAGTCTGCCATCCATGGTGGGGTTAATCCAGTATTCATCCTGTGCAGTAAGCTTATAGATCTGATCAATCTCAGCATTTCTATGCTCATGCTAGACAAGCTCTGTATAGCGCGCACCTTCAGAGGGATCTAATGGCACAGAAAATCGGGTACCATTCTTCTCAAACACCATATTCCTATTCTTTAGGTTGATTATAACATAAATGTCATAATCCAAATAAAATTCCAACAATGCAGGATAAGGATTACTATCATCAATGATCGCGATGAGTTCGAAGTCAACTAACACGCTTGCTCCATCAATATCTACGTTGATTACGTGCAATGACCCCATAGGAATGATCTTATACTGATTTTCCATCCTCAAATGAATCAGAGACCATTGTAGCTTAGGCCTCCCCATCCACTCCCATGTCTACTTTGACAGAACGCTGGCATATGATCCCAGATCCATAACGAGTTAATCCATCTCATACTCTCTGATTTGTGCAGTCAACCACATCTCTCGGCCAGTTCTCTTCTTTTTCTTGTACACTTTATTTACTGCACACTATTCCAACCACGATTCTTCTTTGCCAGTGAAATTATCTATCAGCTCCTGCAACCCTTCTATAGCCTTCTGGTCCCTTAGTAACTTCATGCACGTTTGCAATAAGGACTCCAAGATATATGGATCAAATTCCTTTGCTTCAATATTCTCCTTAGGCTTACTCTTTAGTAGGAATAACTATCTCTGCGCAGTAGATGTCGAAGATTTAGGAGTCATAAATGCCTTCTTTGCTTCCATTAATCTCTCTCTCTCACATTGTATATTAAACCAAGTAGTCTTATCTTCAGCCTTCCATACCCAATTCTATGTCACAAGCCTCTCCTTTTCCACATGGTCTCCTCCGATATTCACACCACTGCATTTTACTATGTTAACACTTGTATCTTCCTGGCATGATTAAGCCCTCATCATTTGCATGTTCTGAGATGGCTGATGGTTGTGCTTCTCCTCCATTTTAGCTAATAGAATAGGGCACTTTTCGATTTCATGAAATGTTTTTTGACAATACTTACAGGAAGCAGAAGTAGGATTCTGACAATCCTTGGAAAAATGTCTAGGTTGTCCACAGTTGTAAGATATAATCCGCCCTTGACCATGACCAATGCCTCCTCCTTGACCACACCCTCAGCATTGGAAACCTTCTCGCTCAGTTGGCGAATTCAGAGCTTCATTCCCTTCTACTTGCATTTGATATGCATCAGGATTGTGCTACATCATTAAATCATAACTTCGACAATGTTGTTCGTCATGTCCTACTAAACTTTAGTAGTTACAGAATAACTGATTCGACGATCTGACAAATTTTTACAGCAAGTGACAATAGTCTATGGAATGCTGGCCTGAAATTTGCATATGATACACCAGACATTAGGCATCCCAACTCCCAAATAGTATCGATATACAGGGCACTGCTTCTTATAGTGACCCTCAGATTTACAATTTATGCACCATACCTCCGTTCTCATATACGGTCTAACCTCCTTTCCCTTTTTTAGATCTTGGATCTCCATATGCAAGCTTGCCAACTGAGTTTGAATAACGGTTGCACTCTTATGATTGCGTTGGATATCAACGAAGCCTCTAGCTTCATTGCTATCTCCAGCGCTTCAACCTGAGTTGCAACCTTCTGTGTGATAATGGAAGTCTGAGATGAGGAAACAACACAAAAATGAACCATTCCCTATGCTGTTCATCTAGGATCTTGAAGCTAATATGGCTCAACATCGTCTTAAATTTGTTGTCAACCTCCCACACAGTCTTAATAGCCAATTTCTTAATCTATTTGATCTCTCTGATACACTAGGACTGCAACTTTGGTTTCTTGAATTTAGCATTCAGCGCAGTCTTCGTCTCAGCCAATGTATAATTTGTGTTCGTCGTAGTATATTTCACGTACTAGGGAAACACTCTATCTTACAACGCTATAACCTACTACACTTTCTTCATATTATCATCTATAATATTATGCGAACTCCATATTTACTCTACAACAAACTAGAACTCTTCAAGATCATCCCATCCCTTGAACACATGCATCTTTGGTGCTTGGCCCATGGTGAATGGCGGATGTGGAGTTGTAGGAATGAAATGGGAATGGGTGATGATGGGGGTGTAACGTTGGGGAATCTATGCAGTGCTTTGCTGACTTTCAGATCTCAGCGACAAAATTCTCGGGGTAGCGGGGTTACTTTCTCCTTTTTCAAACCCAAAAAATAGACTATATTCCTTTTCAACGTAAGTACCCCAACTTTTACCAAACCTTTTTCTGCTTCGTGTAGCACTAGGTTCTCTTTCTCCAAAAATAAATATGAGCGCATTCGTAGTACACATTTTTCACACAGTAACATTTTAATCCAAAACTTTAGTGAATTCAGGTACTTACCTTGTGGAACTTTGAAAAATTTGCACTCCGCTTCGCTATAGGACACATATGTGTCGATCCCGAACTCTGTAATAAACCCTCCAAGAATGCTATCAATCCAGTAATCAACAACTCTCACGATCTCGTTATCAATCTTTTTCAAATGCTGGATCAGATCTGGAGTCCACGCAGTAGGACTATTATTAAAATGACATGTCTACGCGAATAACATTGATATCCACTCGTACAAATCACTAGGAAATGATGCGAAAAATATCTCATACTAATATGTATATATATGCTTCTATAACCACTACTCAGTAGAGATGCACAGATTTCTGTTTTCTTGCACGAAAAACTCGTGTTCTTTTAGATCTACCCAAAATTTAATCTCTTCCTTAGACATATGCCACATCCAGCTATCCCTTAGTCAGATCCTCATCGTGGAAATAGAACCATTTGTTGGATTGATGGGGCCTAGACCCAAGTTCAAATGTGGTTGCACAGACCAAAAAGACCCACTATTATTGGTGCTTTTGGCAACTATATGCTTGCGCAAACTGAATTCTCACTTGAGACAATATAGGGGGATGATAAAATGAAGTTTCTACATCTAGAGGGACAATGGAATGTGTCTTTAGGGCTTTTATCCCTTGATAGAGCTTCACCGAGCAGATTTATCAATGATACAAGCGTTGTTCAACACATCTGTTGAACTCACTAGCAGTCTGGGCAATCTTACTTATGTAAGCGTAAAACAATGTAAACAACCATAAACAAAACTATGTTATGCAATTACATATCATATTCATTAATTAGCAAATATAATCATAAACAATAAGTAACATAAACACATAAAAAAAACTCAGATATATCTCAATAAGTCTTTCATTCATGTTCATATCTTTCTCATACATTCACTTTCACCCTGAACACTCAGCTGCAAGGGTCTGAGCACTCAGTTGCAAAATTCCTAAGGTCTCCTCGCACTCAGCTGCAAGAGCATTTCCTATAACCCAAAACCACAAACTCACACTCACAACAGTCTTACATCCTAATGAATTTCATCACATAATACCTTCGACATTTACTTCCTATGACTTCTATATAGACTCCTTAAAAAAGTTTTGCATTTACAATATCGTGGTCCAAAACCATGGGTGGAGTTCAACGTTCACAAAATAGTCCCATCCCATTACATAATAAGGGGCTTTGACCCACCACAAAGCCATTAAGACACAAATTTGACTCTACAGAGCATGCTCCACTCCTTGATTTGTGAAGCCTTTCTCTACTGCTTTCTTCGAGGGGATCCCATGTCCAACATGAGAAGGCTATTGAGTGGCTGGATGATACTGGGGAAATCTAATTTTGCAGAGAAATAAGAATCCTACATCAGTGAGGATGGTTACTGCCATGCAGGCTAAGCACAATTGCAGAAAAGGTTGTGTGATTTTTGCAGTGACAAGGGTAAGGATTCCAAGGATTCATAAATATTCCAAAGGTATCCTGTGTTACAACAGTTTCAAGATGTGTTTCTAGTAGAGATTCCAGAGTTACATCCTCACAGGGAAGTAGACTTTTCTATTGAGTTCATACCAGAGGAAACACCAACATAAAAGGAACCTTACAGGATGAGCACTCCAGATTTAGTAGAGTTGAAGGCGTAGTTGAAGGAAATTCTTTACAAGGGATACAATAGGCCGAGTGTATCACCTTGGGGTGCATCAATGTTGTTCGTAAAGAAGAAGGATGGTACTCTAAGGTTGTGCATTGATTATAGGAAACTGAACAAGGCGATGATAAAGAATGAGTATCCATTGTTGAGGATTTATGATTTGTTTGATTAGTTTAAGGGAGCATCAACATTCTCTATTGGCTTAATGGGGCCTAGACCCAGGTTCAGAAGTGTCTACGCAGACCAACAAAACCTGCTATTACTGGCCCTTTCGGCAATGATTTTCTTGCACAGATCGAAGTATCACCCAAGGAAATATAAGGGGATGTTAGAACTAGGTTTCTACATCCATAGGGACAATGGAATGTGGATTTAAGCATTTTACTTCTTAACAAAGCTTCACAGGCTAGATCTGTTAGGGTCCTATAATAATAGGGTTCATAATTTTTGAATTGACTTTGATAATCTTGTAAATATGTACATACCTTGCTTTCTGCAAGTTGTTTTCCCATATTTGAAAATAATAAAAAATGAAAAGAGTGTAAAAGTCCTAAAATAAATATTAAATGACTTAGAAAAGAAAAAGAATAAAAATAGACCCCAAAAGAGAAAAAAAAAATAAAATAAGATATGAAAGTGAGCAAGTCAAAATGCCACTACTATTTACTTTTACTGCAAAAATAATGATTATGTGCAGATTGTCAATAAATTCCATAATCCATGATCAGTTAAATAGTTTAATATTAAATTTTCATGCTTTGAATTTCATGTTTTAGATAGAGAATAAAGATATGTCAAACAGTTTAAACTTGACAAATCAGTAGAGAGTTAGAGAATAAATGAGGAGCTCAACAGTTTAATTTGAGCCCTCAGATGAAATAAGGTTAGAATTATATAGTTTTTATGCTTTGAAAAGAAAAATGGATTTAGGGTTGCAAGTTTAAATGCACCCATGCAAATGAAGTAAAAAATGTTAGAATAATGAGGGGCAGGTAGAAATCAGTTGTGCAAGGCATGTAATAAAGAATTAGCGGGAAAATTACTAATTTCCCCTTCCCCACAATGATCTAGTATTCAAAACCTTCAGTTAAAGAGGCTTAGAGCATTTCTCTGACTTCTGTTGGGACCAGACCCAAGGCTTGATAACTGATGGGTTAAAAATATTGGATTCCCTACATAAAACCCATTTCATCAGCATATTCACCCTTTTCCAAAACTATGATCCCTTTTCCTAAGTAAAACACCTTTTTTTCTTAGTGAAAGTAAAAAACCCTACTTAATTAATTTCATTTTCATTCAAAAAACACTCAAAAAACCTATAAAATGCATTTTATCCTAAGTTCATGTGTAAAAAATCAAAATAGGACAAATTGTGCTTAATTGCCTATTTACACTTTACTTAGTTTAAATCTATGTATTTTAATTTTTTTTATTCATTATTTCTCCATTTCATATTAACTTCTAACCTAAACTATTAAATCCTTATAAAATAACCATTCCCGTATATATTAATTTCTTTATATATTAAATGCCCCAAAAACCCACTTATTTTAAGTTAAAGCTATGTTTATTTATCCCACATGTTAATAATAAACCCCCGCCCCTTTTCCCCATAGGTTTAAACATATCTATATTATAATCCCACGCCCTATGGTTTTAAAACACGTAAAAACGTTTTATTAACCATATAATATATATATTACCAATCAAAATAAAGCGATTACTTTATGTTATGAATACCCATTTGTAACGTTATTACCATTCCACGACCAATGTTATTAAGACATTCGTTAATGTTTTAATTTAAAACATATAACATTACCCCCCCACCAATCATATAAATAAGGTTTTTAACATTATAAATATATATATTTATAAAGTTTAAATCCGTCCCACTGCATATCAAACCCTGGGCCACATGCCCTAATGCCGTGCAACTCCACCAGCAATTCACAACCATTCACATCCTGATGATTCAATCCGATGATCAAAAGATGATATCACATTTTTAGTTGCATGAACATAAAACTTTCCTAACCATGCAAAATAGGTGGTTTCACCTTTTCCTCTCTCTTCCACGTGGCCAAACCCTATTGGATTGCATCCGATTCAATTAATATCACTTACCACCTATTTCCTGCGCGATAACCACTTGCAATTTTTTCCTTTGAAAGCTCGAAAACCACCATTTGACTCGATGTGACTGACATTTATTACAGGCTATTCTAAAACCAAAAACACCTAATAAACTCCTAAATGCGCCATTAAGCCATTTTTCCTACATTTACCAACTGTATTTGTCCTGCCGACTGAAGAAAACGAAGCCTGTGCTTTGATTTAAGCCCAAAACCAACAAAAAGCTACACATTTGCTGTCAAGACCATTGAAAAGTCCCGGATTGCTTCCAGAAACATTCAAAAGATACCAGGGACCTGTTCAAACGCCCAAGAACCTTTATTAAAAGACCCATACCTACGCAAACATGTATTTTCCTATAAAAAAAGAGCTCGTTGTCATTCTGAAAATAGTTAGTTGAAAGAATTGAATCTAGTAAGAGCTTATTTACTCCAAGAAAGCTTCTAGTTGCCCAAAAAGAGCCTAAACCCTGTCAAAAAATTTGATAAAACCCTGTTTTAAAAATGCATTCATTTTTAAAGGAGAAACTGGAGTTTATTTAAGCTTTTGCAGACTTATAAAACTCCTAAGTAGCCCATAAATCCTCTGCAGGTAACCCTGACCCTCTGTGCCTAATTTTAATGATTTTTTATCCCAATATCCACTGGAAATAGTAAAAGAAACCCTTCTTTATTATTCTATGAACCAGTGAGAGTCTAAAGTACAAGTGAAAGTCAAAATTGAAGATTAAAAACCAAGGAAGAACCAAGTTGTTCTTATTTTATCCAAAGGACCTCTGTCAAAGTCAAGAAATAATTCAGTAAACCATTTAATCTTATAGAAGAATCTAGAAAGCCTAAAAATAGAGTTTCAGTTAGCCAGAAAGCCTAAAAAATGCCAAAAGCCAATCCATCTATGTCCTCCAAGACTACAATTGTGGTAAATCCTCTACAACCTCTTGTTGTAGACATTGAACACACACCTTTAGCAGATGTGGATTATAGGATAGCAGACTCAGTGGTAGAATTCAACTTGTTAGACATCCACTGTTGGAGTTTTGAAAATTTCAAGCTAAAGAAGTCCAAATTTGGGAGTCAAACCTACCCAAATATGTTGTTCCAGTCACTCATCCATGCCCAGAGGTTATTAGGTTGTGTCAGAACTATTATGTACCTAAACAAAGATCAATAGTAAATGCAAACAAAGAAGTTTTGTTTACAATTACTGTTGAGTCCATAAACTAGATGTTACAACTCAAACCTAATCCTAAAGTAGTTCCTTTGTCAGTAGAAGCACTTACAAACTTGTACATTGGCCTTGAATTTCTCAACAGATTTCAGATTTTCCAAGTGTTCATGCCTTTACATGTTGAAATTCCACACATCAACCCTCCTTATTCCACTTCAAAATTTCCAGAAGGGTCTAGGCATGTCATTTACATGTTGTCATTCATCCTAGGATACTTTACAGATGAGCATACATATGAATCAATCCTAGGTTTCCTATATACTTTTTCACCAGGACAGTCTCCTTCTATCATTTTCAATTATGTTGAATACATTGCTGATAATATCCATGATCAACTTGTTAAATTGCCAACAGAAGGAGTGTTTAGATATACATCCTTTCTCTTCCATATGTTCTTATATTTTCAAGCAGACAAGTTTCATATAACCCTCTAGAAACTTGATTTAGAAGGAAATCCACCTTCAGTCATATTTTGGACATATTTGATTAGAAAAGAGTCCACAGAGTTCAGTTATACAGAGTTTACAGATCATTCTGTTCATCCATTGAAAAACATGTTGAAAAACACAGTACAACCAAGAATCAGTGATGAAATGAAGAAGGTTCTACAACTATCAGAGCAGACTAAAACTGGAGATTGGTATTTATATGAAAAACACACAGAAATGATAGTTTTTGTGTCTAATATTCTACCCTACAAACTACCTAAATATGTACCAATGAGAGTCTTTGCCTTGGAGTACATCAGGAAAATCTTAAATTCAGATTCTATCAAATTCGTAGCAGCTAAAAATAAAACCCAATTCTGATTGTTGTAGAACCTTAAATTCAGATTCTATCAACTTACTGATTGTTCAAAAACTTTAGAATACAATGATAAACATGAGAGAATAGATGAAAATTGAAAAAGCTTTCTCATATTCCAAAGACCTTAGGATTAAGTCTTTGGAAGAATTAGTTATTCAAGTTGGATATGATCCTGCAAATGTTAAAGTTGTAGAGGAGTTAGTGAAGAAGAATAATGTTGACATTGCAGCATTAAGGAAACAACTCAAGCTTCCACCAACTGAACATCCTCAAGCCAAAGAAATTGTGTAAGAACAGACTCAGAAGGATGACATGATGAACTTTATTTTTCAGTTGACAGGACAGATAAAAGAAATGGAAATTCAAATGGACAAGCTTGTCCATGAAAGTGAAACTAAAAAGGCTCAAGAAACTCCTACTGTAATCCCTGTGGTTACTACAACTGTGCCTTCAACTCTAGCAGAAGAGTTGGCACCAAAAGTACCACTGGCTACTGCAGTGCCAGTGACATCATCCACAACTTCAACTACAGAGTCATCTATTACAGCAGCTCAACATTCAGATGAGGCTAGTAAACTAGTCAAATCTATGGAAGAAATGATACTTAAAACCAATGAGATCAGCAGATTACAGAAAGTAATTAAAAATCTGGAAGACACAAAGAAACTAGCCCAAATCAATGCCAAAATTCATGAAAAAAGGGCGAATAGGTTAGATGTTGAATTGAAGAAATTACAAAAGGATTTAACCTTGAAGGAGCCAAGGTCATATGTGAAAAATGAGTTATGGAACAAAATCATTGAAGCCATCAATGATGTTTGGCCATCGATCCAGGTAATATATGAGCAAAAATATTTGTTGAAAGTAGCTCAAGAAGAAATTAAAAAAACAAAAGATGAACTTGGTGACAAATCTGAACAGGCCCTAGAATTGATCAAATTTCTTAACACCAAAAACAAGTAAGAGTTGGAAGAACTTGAAATCACTGATAGAATAGAGAAAATACTTGAAATAAGGAAAGTCATTTCAAAGAAGAATTTGATGAAGCAACTTGGAGAAAAGTGTGGAAACATGAATATAGCCATAACCAAGTTTATGGTTAAATTTGAGATTTTGGGGCAAAGAGGTTTGCCTAAAATTTTGGTTTTAAATAATAAACTCATGCCACAGGAGGATTAAAACAAGAAAATAAGAGATTATGCAAAAGAACAAGTGAACAAGACAGAAGGAAAAGGAATTCCCACAGGAAATTTTTATACAAAAGCTTTGAAGACTTGTTTTATCTACAACATGAGATAAAACACTTATTTGTCATAAAACCAACATTTGTCAGATATACTGAGGCAGATGAGAATTTTAGGAAGCTGAAAAAGATAAAAATTCCTAATGAAGAAACTTGGGAATCACTCACTGACTTATTGTAAAAAGTCAAATTACAGATAAAAGGATAAAACAGTTGGCTGATTTTTCACAGTCAAAACATAATTTATTACAACACTAAGGAAGTTTTTACAGAGGTTAAAGAGTATCAGAGGTAAAGTGTATCAGATGAAAGAGTATAAGATCAGAAGAAAATATTTCAAAACAGGTTTGAAATATCTTTGCCAGCAAAGAGGATAACAAGGAAACTAGCTAAACCCAATCCACAACATCATTTTATGTTTTATTTGGATAAATAGGACAACTTGCTGATTTGTTAAGAAAATGTCATTGTTTTGTTGTAAAGATATTTTATTTTCCTTAGATAATTCCTGAAAACATTCTAGGATATTTTGTAAACATTTTTGTATATATACTTCATCTTTTGAAGTATTGTTGTGGAATAAATTGCTGAAGTTTTCTATAGTCAATCTTGTTATACTTGAAGGCTTTTTGTAGCAAGTTTCGAGTAGCAGACTGGGTCAATTCATCTGGCATCATATTTCAGGATTCATGTGATAAGCCATTGAAGTGAAGTAATTTCTACTTGTCATTGTTTATCTTTCTATGTTACGTGCATCCATATATGTGTTCCAATTTTGAATGATAAACTAGGAGTATTACTACATGATTTGTTAAAAGCACCTTGTCTTTTATCATTTCTATGTTTTCTACTGATTTCCAGAGTAGGGAACCCTTAATTTCTCCCTCTTTCGAATGACCTCTGCCTTTTGCTTCCTTGTCCAGATCAAAGAATTCTTAGTTTCTCTTTATCTCGATCAAACCACTTCACCAATCAACCTTCCAAGATCTTCAGAGACTTGTCTATCTTGCCCTAAAAAAAATTGACTTTTTGACCTTGATCCTAGTCCTGCTTGCTTGATATTTGACTCCTTAGCCCAATGGACAAACAGATCTGCCACTATCCATATCATTAAGTGATTATTCTCACCAAACCAAATCTCAAAACCAAATTGTCCCTTATAACTAGCCTAAAATCATATTTAAAAACAAAGTTAAATCTTATAGAGAGATCCCTCTATGAACCATACGAAGGCTAGATCCTAGAGTTTAAAAGTTGGTCTGTGGTTACCTCTGATGTTCTTAGAATTTAAACTTAAATCTCACAACTTTAGAATTATTAGAGTGATAACATACTGGCAACCATACTGGGGAATTAACCAATCCTCGGTCATAAAATTAGTCTTAAAAGAAATATTTTTTACCATCCTTTTACCTTAAGACTGTTTTTATAAGTTGTGAGTATCATAAAAAACTGTAATTCTGGCTTTTAGAAAAATTTACTATACCAGGTCTAACCCGGATCCTAAACCTGCTGTTATAGTAGACAATCCAGACTGAATTGGAAAAAATAATAAACAAACAAAAGATTTAGGTGCCGAGGTTTCTTTAATTAGAAACAATTCATTGCCCAAAGAGTTAGTAAGCTTGAAAGACATAGAGTTTGATTTGAAATTTGAACATCCTTTATTCAGGAGTAAATCATAAAGTGATTTAAAAAGTGTTGTTTTAGATCCTGTTTTCATTTCATTTCTTGAAACAAAGTAGGAAAATATTGTAGCATATTCTGAATTAAAGGTATTTAAAACTCAGGATAAACTTGAAGAAATAAATGCTACTATTATCAAAGAAATAGATGAAGCCATTGAATTAGCTCAATTATTAGCATATACATCTAAACCTTCAGTTTCTTAGTTAGATACCATCATAATACCATCTGTAGATTCATCCCTTTTGACTGCTACATCATCTATAATATCCACTACCCTTCAATCTACAAATCCATTTATCCCCAGACTACCCTTACTACGTAGAATACTATTTCCATCATCCCCCACATCCACTTCATCCACTAGTTTACCTTTTACAAACACATCATTCTCATTTCCCAGTAGTTCCATATATATTCCAGTTTCATTTCCTAGCACCTCAACCTCATCTTTTAGTTCATCCACCACTTTTTCTAGTGCACCATCTTATATTCCAGTTTCATCAGCTACATCTTTACTGTATCAGCTAGTATTTCTAGTTCTGCCCCAAGCACTTATAATCTACCTCCTAGTCAAGCTAAGATTCAAGCTATGGCTACTAGGTATGCTCCCCTAGTACTTCCAGGACAATTACATGATATGCCTTAGGATTACCAGAGTAAAATACCCCAATTTGATGCTACTACTCATTACACTACCCAACAACATATAAATAAAATGACAGATTACTTTGAGCTCCATGAGATAGATGATTCAGATGTACAAATGAGGTTATTCGCTCAAACATTAACAGGGGAAGTTAAGAATTAGTTTAAAGGTCTTAATGTTGGTAGTATAGCTGATTTAGCAATTTTTCATAGATTATTTTTAAATAAGTGGGAAAAGAAGAAAAATCCACTCCAAATATTGTCTGAATTTGATGCAATGAAAAGAGCCTCTAATGAATCAGTCCAAGACTACTGCACTAGATATAACCGTGTTTACATTCAATTCCTGCAAATCTCAAACCCACTCTTGATTTTGTCCTACTCAAATTCCATGATGGATTTGACACAGACGTGGCCTATCAGTTGAGGGAGAGAAATGCAGAAACCTTGGAAAGAATGAAAATAGACGCTGTTGGTGTAGAAGTAAACATTTTAGCTAAAAAAACTAGATTAAGGAATGAGATGAGAGTAACCATGAAAGAAGAAAATTCTAATTCAGACACAAAAATAGATCAACTAGCTAAGACTTTAGAGATAATGATGGATATATTAGACAACATAGAAAGGAGACCTCAATGGGATAATCAACAGTAAATTAGGAATCCCAACTTCAGGAAAAACACGAATTCATGAAAATCCAAAGAATCAGCCCCTGATCAGACAATAAGACCCCCCTTTAAAGAGAACTATGCTGAGAGTTCTCAACAAAATGATGATGATTAGGATACCATAAATCTAATGGGAATAGATGATAATAACACTATCTTTCTCACACATGAAGACCAAGAGTTATTTGAACTCCAACAACTCCAATTAGGTTCAGGTGAATCATTTGACTATAAACAAGGTTATGAATTTTATATAAATGAAAGACATAGTCAATATAACCTTAGAGACAAGAAAAAACATAGAGCCTTCTACTAAGAAAAATGCTAAAGCACAGAATAAGAAAATAGTAGAAGCTCCCACAACAAAATTTCTACAAATTCTCCCTAGGGAAAATAAGCAAAACTCTAGCTCCTCCCAAAAAATTTCCAGCCCTAAAATTTTTCACCAAGCCCTAAGATTGTTGATATAATTACTGAATTTTCTCAAGCTACAAAAGGTTCACAAAAATATGCTGCTACAAAAGTACCTAATTCTGCTAAAACAACAAACTTAGATACTAAAACATCCACTGCTGATCCAAAATCAGCAGATCCAAAAGTTGCTACTGCAAAAACATCTTCTGATAATTCAAAATCTGGAAAAACATCTACTGCTTCACAAACCCTTCCTGAAAAGAAAAAAAAAGAGCAGTAAAACACAAGAGACTCAAACGAAAAATGTTAAACCCATTGAAAATGAAAAGACAACTGTAGAAAAACAAGACAAACCTACTCAAACTACAGTTACAAAAGAAGAGTTAATTCAAATTAGTAAATCACAACCTTCATTCAATATACAAGCTGAAATTGCAAAACTAAAAATACCAATCCCTTTGACATAATTGGTAAAACATGATTGGTATAAATCAACTATCACTGAAAAATTAAATATGAATGATGGAGAAGACTCTGTTAATTTGAATGATGATCGACCAGAGTTGATTTTTGGCCTAGATGTCAATGGAAAACATCAATATGGAGAAGTTCCTCCATTTTACATTAGTTTGACTATTCATGGCCAAATTTTACACAATGCAATGTTAAATTCAGGAGCTTCACATAATCTAATGCCTAAAGCTATAATGGAAACCCTGAACTTAGACATAACAAGGCCCTACAAAGATTCATTTTCCTTTGACTCAAGCAAAGTAAAATTCCTAGGTTTAATTAAAGATTTGTGTGTAACATTAGTTCAATATCCTGGTAAAAGTATACTCATGGAAATTGTAGTAGCTGATATCCCACCCAAATATGGAATGTTATTATCTCGCTCATGGTGAGCAAAATTACAGGGATCTCTACAATTGGACATGTCATATGCTACTATATCAATTTTTGGCCAACCAAAGAAACTATATAGGGAAACATTGATGAAATATATGGTGAGTAGTGAAGAAAGATCAATAAATTACCCAATTTACACTACACCTACTGATCTAGATTCATTCATCTTATGTAACTCTGAAACTGATAAAGAAATCAAAACTGAACTAAGGGAGAAAAAGAAAACTCATAACAATGACAATATCTTTCATGAATCTTTATGGCACTTAGATTTTGATGGATCAGTAAATAAGTTAGGAGCAGGAGCATGAGTTTGGATAACTAATATGGAAACTAATCATGCAAAAGGCCATGCTTTCAGACTGAATTTCAAATGCACCAATAATATGGCTGAGTATGAAGCCCTCATTTTAAGACTCCATATTATCAGAAACTTAGGAGGCAAAAGAATATTAATCATGGGAGATTCAAAGTTGATCATAAAACAAATAAATGGAGTGTATTCTATTTACAATCATAGACTAGGCCGATATAGAGAAATTGTGTTAGATTTAACTGATGATTTGTTGGAATGTAAATTTTCCGCCATACCAAGAAAGAAAAATATACAAGCTCACTGTCTAGCAACCTTTGCTAGTACCTGTAATTTACCATTCCAGCCCAATCAGAAATACATTGCCGAAGTCAAACACAGACCAATAATTCCAGACAACCTCAAATATTGGCAAATTTTTTCACAAGATGAATAGATTTACAAATTTATGAACAATGAAGATGAATTTCAGAACTGTAAAATAGACACATATTGTACATTAGATCATGATTTAGATAGTAAAATTGATTTGAATAATGTAGACGTAAATAAATTAAAGTTTGCTAGAACAACTAAATTTAGTCAATCAGATATAGATAACTTAGAGAAGGTAGAAATTGATGAGATAATTGATGATGAATCTGATATATTAAATCTCAAAGATAATCTCCTACCAAAAGGTTTAACTCCTTTAGAAGATTTATTTGACTCAAATGATGTTGCTAGAAAACCCGAAATGGAGCCACTCAGATTTGATATTGAGGAATGTAACATTGGCACAGAGTTAAAGCCCAAAATGATCAAACTTTCCAAAGCCTTACCTCAGCAAGAGAAAGAAAAATATATTGCTCTTTTCAAGGAATTTCAAGATATTTTTGCTTGGAGTTATGAGGACCTAAAATCCTATGATACCAACATAATACAGCATAAAATCCCTATAAAAGAGGACCAAAATCCTTTTAAACAAAATTTACGAAGGATCAACCCTGTTTTAATGCCTTTGATTGAAAAATAGGTAAAAAGAATGTATGATGCACAAATAATTGCTCCAATCAGATATTCTGATCGGGTTTCTAATCTGGTTCCAACCAGAAAAAAGACAAGATAAATTAGATTATGTGTTGATTTTAGGAATCTAAACAAAGTCTCATTGAAGGATAATTATCCTTTACCAAAAATGTATCACATTTTACAAAGGGTAGTTGGTTCTTCTAGGATTTCACTTTTAGATGGATTTTCAAGATACAACCAAATTTTAGTCCAACCAGAGGATCAAGCCAAAACAACTTTTACCACTCCTTGGGGCACTTTTATGTATGCAAAAATGCCTTTTGGTTTAATGAATGTAGGGGCTACCTTTCAAAGAGCTATGGATATAGCCTTTGCTAAGGAAATTCATGACTTCTTAGTGATTTACTTAGATGACATTACTGTATTTTCTAAGACTGATTATGAACATCTAGATCATCTTAGACAAGTTTTCATTAAATGTAGAAAGTTTGGCATCTCCTTAAATCCCAAAAAAAATTTATTTGGATTAGAAGAAGCCAAGTTACTAGGACACATAATATCTAAGGAAGGAATTAGAATAGACCCTGCCATAATAGAAGCAATTCTCAACATTAGTCCTCCAAAAAACATAAAAGAGTTACAAACCTTTTTAGGTAAAATTAACTTTTTAAGAAGCTTCATATCCAACTTAGCTGAAATAATTAGAGAACTCAATAACATGCTAAAAAAAGATTCAGTTCTTAAATGGACTATTGAGGCCAAACAATCATTTGAATCCATCAAACAAGCCTTAACTAAAACCCCAATCCTTATAAGTCTTGACTTTAAAAAAGATTTCATCATTTTTTCATTTGCTTCAGAGCACACCATTGCTGCAGTGTTACTGTAGAAAAATGACCAGGGGTATGAACAGCCCATAACTTTTATAGCATCATTTTTCACCCTCATGTGATTCATGACTGTCTTTTTGGCCTTGGGCACCCATTCCCACAGACTTGGATAAAAGTTCATAAAAAACAGTGTTTTAAATCCCATACACGGGTATGCCCAGAATTTTCCGTGTGTATACATGAGTCTAGAGATACTTTTCCGCGTATGCCATTAAAATCATTAAAAATATATATAAAATTCCCTATTTTCGAGGCTGGGTTGATGGTTATTCCAGTAATTCAACCACCCCAACTCGTGGCCAATTGTTTCCAACTGATTGAAACTACTTTGAGGGAGTATAAAAGCCCCTCATATGCATGGCCTAAGGGAGGGAGAGAAATATAGATATTATACTCTGTTGGAGCCCCAATTCAAGTCTGATTTCCCGTGCCTCCTGCACTTCCCAGTTTATTACAGGAAACCCTTGTTTCCTGGAGATGTTCATCAACTTATATGTCATCTCATGTGCACAAGTCTTGGAAGAATCTTAGCGAGGCAAGGGCGGGACGGATCCGAACGACGGTCTGTTCGAAGATCATGGAAGGATTCAGGTGATCTCCCCACCTTTCTATTACTGTACATGTTGTTCGTAATGAAGAAGAACCATCTTGTTCCCGAATTCACGTGTTAATATCTGCTTGCATATGTGAAAAGATTGTTATTTAAGCATTTATTATTGTTTATATGATGTTTCACATGGATTTCACTGACATTTAGGATAGATATATGCTGTACAACTAGATTTTCGTGCACGTTTATTCTTGGTTTTCAGGTTAAGGAGGAAGAAGGGTTGCTGGGGGTTTGGACCCCGCGGGATCTACAACAAACATAGGACCTACAGGTGAGTTCTGCAATCTATTATATCTAGTTTTTAGCATACAAGTGTGGTTGTGTGAGTCCTTCTTGAATAGCATGCTCTGATCTGTGGAGGTTTTGACCCAATGACCTCTAGGGAGTTATTTCCCGAAACAATAACTTTCTTTAGCAGAACACTTAGAGATGCCACTTTGAAGTATAATATCATGGAGAAGCAAGCCCTAGCTTTGGTAAAGGCTATTAAGGACTTAAGAGTTTACATTCTCTATTCTCACATCATTGCCTATGTCCCAAATGCAGTAGTAAAATACATTCTTACTCAGGATGGTCCTGATGGTAGAAGAGGCAAGTGGATTGCCACAATTTTAGAATATGACAGAGATAAAACCCACTAAATTTATAAAAGGTCAAGGTTTAGCCAAATTCATGGCTAAATCAAATTGTCATGCCTAGAAATAAATTTTATTGCCCAAGTAGATGATCAAGAAGAGCTGGCGACTCCAGAGATCAGTGAAGCTTTTTCAGACTCACCATGCTATGCAAATATTATATTTATACTACTAAACTTACAAGCTCCTCCTGGATTATCTAGAACAAAAGCTAGATTTTTAAAGCTTAAGGTGTAGAAATTATATAACTGATATGTTATATGTCTAATATTCTCCTGATAATACACTATTTGACTTCATGCACAATACAAAATCTATTCCACCATTGATCATCACATGCGGAAATTAACACAATTGCAATGCACACATGAAACCATAAAAATTCACACACATTAACACAATGATTTAACGGGAAAGCCTGAAGCTAAAAACCCCAACTATCTATATATAATATATGTCATAGAGATCATGTAACAATCCTCATACAAAGCTGAACATGTCAAGCTCTTAGTACAATACAATCGCTACACACTAATCAGGTCCGATCTAGCAAATCCATGCACCGATCTCTGCCACCTGCTAGCCTACCTCTACTGCACAATCCCTATTGAAGAATGGATTTTAATGAACTCGAATCCACCTGGCTTGCACTATGCAATCCTCATTGGCATATCCACTGAGTGTTGGATGCAATCAATGCATTACTATAGTCACAACTGATAGTCTATCTTGCCCTTTCACCTATCTCTCCACTGGTCTCCACTGAATTGTCCATGCATTGTATTTAACTGATGTATTCTTTAGTTGATTAATGAGTTAATAATTAGTGAATTAATTATTAATTAATTCACACCACTCTCACTAGTGTATCAATCAGTTAGACTAGATACAACTAGCTCAACTGTGTCTAACTGAGTCAAACTGAACACAACTCCACCAACTACTTCTACAACTCCACCAAACTCTGTCACATGAGTTCTAACTAAATTCCTCCATGCAATAGCTCCACTTAACCCTCAGGAATAGCGTAATTCCTTTTTTCAGCTCCTGTGCCACATCTGTGCACTTAACTGAAGTGCTCCAAGAGAATAAGATAATGTTTATAGTCCAAATATTATTAAGAGCTAATAATATTCGATATATCTATTTTTAGACTGGCAATCTAAAAATAGATTCCACCCAATATGTCTAAAAATAGAAGTCCATCTATTTTTCCAACTTGACCAACCATCCACAAATAGCATCCTGTAACTCATAGAATATGATCGACATGTCTAAAAATAGACTTTGCGCCAAAAATAGCCTGCGGGCCCACTTAGTGAAGGCGACTCTTTTCACTAAGCTCATCATCTTGTTGAATCTCAACACTCCCTCTCAACAAGATAGGGATTATCTGCCACCCCGATCCCGTCTCTATGGTATTCGAATTTTCTCCTGGTGAGTGCCTTCATCAGAATATCTGCATCCTGATCCTCCGTAGGAATGTAAGAAAGCAACATGATCTTCCGCTGCACACAATCTCTGATATGATGGTAACGGACAACAGGTTACATATCATGAACATCGGATTAACCGAGAGTTTGATGCAACTTTGATTATCACAATAAATCACAGTAGGCTCTAAGTGTGAACCGAACAACCCATCCAGGATCTTCCTCATCCATATAGCCTCACATGCAGCCAAACTCGCTGCCATATACTCGGCCTCTGCTGAACTGAGTGCCACGGATCTCTGCTTCCTATTGTACCAAGAAACTACTATCGACCCGATACTGAAAATCCCTCCATATGTGCTCTTTCTATCCGTTGGGCTCCCTACCCAATCTGCATCTGTGAAGCCAGCCACCCTTGACCCCGCTGCCCCCGTACCACACCATACGGAAATGTGCCCCCGAGATACCCTTAACATGCTTTCCCCGCTTCCAAAGAGCTGGTGAGACAATCCATACTTGTGAAAAGTCAAGCTAATGAGCATACACATGTCCTGGCTATCACCAACATGAGCTAACCACCCAACTGCAACATACCGAAGTGGGTATCCACTACCTTAATATGTAGCATCCTCCTTCCTCCAACCACTGTGAAGAGGAGGTCGGGATAGGCTTGCGCCTCGCATGTTGAACTTCTCCGCAACTCCTGCATACCTTCCTCACAAACAGTCCACCCTTCCGCTGCCAAATTTCCAATCCCAGGAAATAATGAAGGAGGCCCAAGTCCTTCATCTCAAACTCCTTTGCAAGATCAGCCTTGCATGAGAGTATCAATTGTTCATCACCTATCAGTATCAAATCAGATTCTACATAAAGTACAATGATCAACAACTTACCCTCCACCACAATCTGGTATAGGTTCGGATCCGCCTCACTCTTGGTGAATCCAAGTCCGGTGAAATAACTGTCTATCCATGTGTACCAAGCACGAGGTGCTTGTTTTAGCCCATACAACGCTCTCTTGAGCCTGCACACATGTGACTCGCTGCTGAAGATTTTGAAACCTTCAGGCTGCTCTATGTACACCTCCTCCTCAATGACTCTGTTGAGGAACACAGTCTTCACATCCATCTGATGAATGTGCCAACGCATCTGCGCTGAGAGAGAAAGGATGCTTTGTATGGAAGAATACCTTCTGACAGGTGCAAAGGTTTCTTCATAGTCGATCCCCTCAATCTGTGAGAAGACCTGGGAAAAAAATCTTGCCTTGTACTTCTCGACGCTCCCGTCAGCAGCTTTCTTCACTTTGTAGATCCATCTCGAACCTACCACTGATTTCCCTTCCAACCTTGGGACAATCTCCCATGCACTGTTTCTGACAATTGAATCATATTCTTCCACCATGGCATCTACCCATGCAGGGTCCTCCATAGCTTCCTCGAAAGAGGATGGCTCTGTCACGATACACTTGCTCATCAGAGCCATGTATCCAGTAAACCGGTCAGGTGATTGTCTCTGTCTGCGTTGTGATGTAGGTGCTCCTACATTTTGCGTTGCATCAAGATTCAGTCACTCAGCTTCTATAGTGCGCTTCCGCCCTTTGATGTTTGGTGTTGCATGAGTGGTTTCTTCCACTCCATGAACCTCCTCTTGTGGCTGATCCACATCCAGAGACTCATCCTTAGGAAGAGACTCATCCTTAGGAACTAATAGCTCCTCATCTGCATGCAACCTCCTCCTTCCTGCCTTCCACTCACCTGTCTTCCTCAATTTGATATCCCGTCGCACAACAGTCATCCGACTGTCTGGAAAATACACACGATAATTGTGGGGTGTTTCTGTGTACCCCACAAATATCCAAACCTCTGCGATTGGCTCCATCTTCTTCCTGGCATCCTTCGTCACATGAATGTAAACAGGTGAGCTAAAAATCTTCAAATGAGAAATATCAGGCTTCTTACCAGAAAACGCCTCTTCGGGTGTACTCATGCCAAGCATTATATGAGGACAATTATTTTGCACATAAACCACAATGTTGCATGCTTCCACCCACAAGTGCATTGGGAGGCCTTGGTCATGCAACATCGCTCGTGCAGCACCCACGATCATCATGCTCTTTTCGCCTCCGCGATGCCATTCTCGCGTGGGTTGTGAGGCACAGAGCTCTCTTGAATTCTCTTCTTTATCACTATAAAATTATTTGAATTCACCAGAGATGAATTCACCACCATTATCGCTCCTTAGAGCCTTCACCTGCTTCCCTGACTCTTTCTCAACCAGTGCCTTGAACTCACAGAACTTTGAGTATGTCTCACTCTTCTTCTGCATGAAGAATATCCAACACTTACGAGAAAAGTCATCAACAAATATCACATAATACCTGTGCTTTGCTGTCGAAGCTACTGAGAAAGGTCCACAAACATCTGTGTGAATTCTCTCAAGGATCGTCGTGGCGCGACTATCCTTCTCATGAAAGGTGGCTTTCAAAAATTTTCCCAAAGTACATCCCTTGCACTGATCTGACTGTGCAAGTTTACCCTTGGGAAGCCTGGTAGAAATTTGTTGAAAAATTTTCAAAGCGCCTGGTGAAGATGGCCCAATCTCCTGTGCCATAATTCGCCCTCATCCCGGCTCACCACTGCTTCCGCTTTGCCTACCATTGTTGCGCAGCCATCTAACTGCAATTGATAAAGGTTCTTAACTCGAACCCCTAACCTCCGGGTTTCACCAGTTGCCTTACTGCGCAAGAAAGCCTTTCCCTCGCTAAAGACAACATCATATCCCTTGTCTTCCAACATAGCCACCAAGATCAGATTCTTCTTCAATCTTGGAACATGCATGAAATCCTTCAATATGAAGGGTTTACCAGACTCCCTCTCAAAGGAAATTGTCTTGATACCAGTCGCACTATATCTACCATCATCGCCCATCTCGATGTGCACTCCAAGATCCTTCTCATCCAGATCATTGAACAAATATTTGTCTCTGATCATATGAAAATACGCACCACTGTCAAGAAACCACACTGATCCTATCACACTTGAAACCAAGCATGTGATCAGCGAAAAATCCAGCTCAACCTGTGAGGCTAAGGCCTGTCCAGCTGCAGATCTAGAAGCCTGCTTATTTTTCTTCTTCTATGGACAATTAGTGGCGTAATGTCCGTGTTGGTGACAGTGAAAGCACTTCACCTTGGACAAGTCCCGCTTCTTGCCTTTTGCACCGGATTGAAAAGGATTTTTCTTTCCCTTCCCTTTCCTTGCTTTGGTAGCCAAAGAAAAATTTTCTTCATCTTCATTCTTTGATGAAGATCCATCCCTGGTACTCCGCCTTATATCCTCCTGCACAAGATCCGACCAAAGATGCTCCCATCCCGGCAGTTTCTCCCGACCATTGACAGAGTCCTCGTAGGAATGCCAACTCTTCAGAAGCCCAAGGAGAGCCAAGCTCACCAAGTCCTCTTCATCTATAGTAACCCCCACACTTCCCAGCTCATCCCTGCACTGGACAAACTTCGTGAGGTACTTGGGTATACTTTCGCCTTTCTCCATTTTTATTTTTCTGAGCTTGTCTTTAAGCGCCATCTTCCTCTAGTCGCTTTTGCTTTGGAACAAGTCTGTCAAAGATTTCCACATCAAGAATGGAGAAGATTTACCATGAAGGCTAGACACTATGTGATCCTTCACACCTTCCAATAGAATTCTTCGACATTTTTCTGTCTTCTTTTTCCATGCGTCAAGTGCGACAGCATCGCTAGAAGCAGGTTTTGGAATTTCTGCATCTATGAACTCCTTCAACCCATTATCCTCCAGCACCGCCTCCATACTGTGCTTCCATGCAATATAATTCAAGCTTCCCTCAAGGGCATACTCCAATCACAATCCGTTGAAAGACATCTCAAATTCGACACCAAGAAAACACTGCAGCAAATTCGAATTCCACCAGCACAAAACTCAACCGCTTCAATAATTGCAATCTGCTCCAATGATCAACTGCTCTGATACCATGTAGAAATTATATAACTGATATGTTATATGTCTAATATTCTCCTGATCATACACTATTTGACTTCATGGACAATACAAAATCTATTCCACCATTGATCATCACATGCGGAAATTAACACAATTTCAATGCACACATGAAACCATAAAAATTCACACACACTAACACAGTGATTTAACGGGAAAGCCTGAAGCTAAAAACCCCAACTATATGTATATAATATATGTCATAGAGATCATGTAACAATCCTCATACAAAGTTGAACATGTCAAGCTCTTAGTACAATACAATCGCTACACACTAATAAGGTCCGATCTAGCAAATCCATGCACCGATCTCTGCCACCTGCTAGCCTGTCTCTACTGCACAATCCCTGCTGAAGAATGGCTCTAAATGAACTTGAATCCACCTGGCTTGCACTACACAATCCTCATTGGCATATCCACTGAGTGTTGGATGCAATCAATGCATCACTGTAGTCACAACTGATAGTCTATCTTGCCCTTTCACCTATCTCTCCACTGGTCCCCACTGAACTATCCATGCACTGTAGTTAACTGATGTATTCTTCAGTTGATTAATGAGTTAATAATTAGTGAATTAATTCACACCACTCTCACTAGTGTATCAATCAGTTAGACTAGATACAACTAGCTCAACTGTGTCTAACTGAGTTAAACTGAACACAACTCCACTTACTGCTTCTACAACTCCACCAAACTCTGTCACATGAGTTCTAACTGAAGTCCTCCATGCAATAGCTCTAGTAAACCCTCATGAATAGCGTAATTCCTTTTGTCAGCTCTTGTGCCACACCTGTGCACTTAACTGAAGTGCTCCAAGAGAATAAGATAATGTTTAGAGTCCAAATATTATTAAGAGCTAATAATATTCGACATATCTATTTTTAGACTGGAAATCTAAAAATAGATTCCACCCAATATGTCTAAAAATATAAGTCCATCTATTTTTCCAACTTGACCAACCACCCAAAAATAGCATCCTGCAACTCATAGAATATGATTGACATGTCTAAAAGTAGACATAGTCTAAAAATAGACTTTGTGCCAAAAATAGCCTGCGGGCCCACTTAGTGAAGGCGACTGTTTTCACTAATCTCATCATCTTGTTGAATCTCAACATAAGGTAGTAATATTTTGTATATTAGACAATGTACTTTTTTGGAAAGATAAAAGTGGGATTTTATTAAATTTTTTGCTAAAAGAAGAAGCTGACAAAATATTAGAAGAATTTCATGCAGGTGACTGTGGAGGACATCTCTATTGGAAGACTACTATAGACAAAATCCTGAGAGCTGGTTTTTACTGGCCTACTTTGTTTGCAGATGTAAAAAGGTATGTGACCTCCTGTCACAAATGTAAAATATTTGAGAGTAAGAAAAAGCTGTTACCCCTGCCCTTAAAACCCATCTACCCAAAAATACCATTTCAAAAATGGGGTCTTGACTTCATTGGTGAAATTCACCCTCCATCATTAGCCCAACACAAGTGGTTTCTGACAACCACTGATTATTTTACTAAGTGGATTGAAGCCATACCCTCTAGGCAAGCCATAGATACTGTCATTATCTCCTTTTTAGAAAACAACATACTTTCAAGGTTTGGATGCCCCCAAAAGATAATTACTGATAATGCTGCTGCACTCAAATCCAAAAATATGATTGACTTGTGCCATAAATATCACATTACCCCGGGACATTCTACTGCATATTACCCTCAAGGTAATGCCCTTGCTGAATCTTCAAATAAGAGTCTTGTAAACATCATCAAGAAGTTACTAGAAGATAATAAAAAGAATTGGAACAAGAAGTTATTCAATTCCTTATGGGCAGATAGACTTACTACGAAAAAATCTATTGGTACATCTCCTTACCAGCTTGTTTATGGAATAGATGTTGTTTTTCCATCTTCTTTAGGTGTACTGGTAATGAAGATTATCCAAGAGTTACAAGTTGAAACAAATGACATTCAAAGAAGGATTAATCAAACCATTCACTTGCAGAAAACAAGAGAAGAAGTTTATATCAAGTCTCAAGTTATCCAGGATAAGATAAAGAATTTTTTTGACAAAAAGAGTAAAGAAGATGATTTTTACATTGGAGACAAAGTGTTAAAATGGGATTCAAGAAGGGAAGACAAAGGTAAACATGGAATGTAGAAATTTATTAATACTGATATATTACTGGATCCTCCTGATCTCACAATATTTATCTTCTTGCAAAATATAGAATCCTTCCACTGTTAAACTTGCGGAAATTTAAAACTCAATTGCAAACACATGTGAATAAATTCAATCGCACATAACACAGTTTTTTAATGGGAAAGCTTAAAGCTAAAAACCCCAACTATCATATATTATGTATATCAATGCAATCATGTAATAATCTCATACAGAGCTTAGTACACCAAGCTCTCAGTACAATCAACAATAATTACACAACGTCATGCAGAAATTTACATCTCCATGCACCAATTTCTTGCCTCCTAACAACCTGCCTCCACTGCGCAATCCCTGCTGAAGAAGACCACTGAATGAATTTGAATTGGCCTTGCCTTGATTGCGCAATCCTCATTGGCAACTCCAATGTGTGTCGGATGCATTGAATGCATCACTATAGTCACAACAGATAGTCCATCTTACCCTTTCACCTATCTCTCCATTGGGTCTCCACTAGAACTGACATGCACTGTAGTTAACTGTTGTTTCTGTAGAGTTGTTAGTGAGTTATTAGTTGTGAATTAATTCACTTAACTCTCACTAGTGTATCTTTCAGTTAAACTAGATACAACTAGCTCAACTGAGTTTAACTCACTTAACTGAGTCAAACTAAATAACAACTCCTGTAACTACTCTTCCAACTCTGTCATAACTTTGCCACTTCAGTTCTAACTGAGTTCTTCATACATGAGCCACCAATAAACCCTAGGAATTGCGTAATTTCTTTAGCCCACTGATTTTCAAAATCTGTTCACTGAAATAAAGCGCTCCAAGAGAATAAGTTGATGTTTATTGTTGGATTATTATTAAGAGCTAATAATAATCGACATGCACCTATTTTTAGATCGACGATCTATAAATTGACTTCGCTCAATATTCTAAAAATAGAATTTCATCTATTTTCCACATTTGACAAATCATCTACAAATAACATCCTGCAACTTATAGAATATGCTCACCATGTCTAAAAATAGACATACACCTAAAAATAGCCTGCGGGCCCCACTTAGTTAAGGTGCTTAATTTTCACTAAGCTCATCATCTTATTGAATCTCAACATGGAAAAAATTATTTTCTATGGAAATGACCTTATGTTATTTATGGATAGAGAGGTAATAATGCTTTATTTTTAAAGGAAATGGATGGATCAGATCTGCAAGATGGACCAGTAAATGGGAGAATGCTGAAGCACTACTACTCCTTAGAGATAACAAATAGTTAGTTTCATTTACTTTGATCATTGTACATATACATTGAAGATCTTTATATTGGATTGGATGTTTTCCTAACAAATTTGAAGCCTAGAGAGAAGGCCCTAAACTTTGAGAGGTAAAATATCATAAGTATGAATAATTGCAGAGGTCAGAAGACACTTACAAGGTCATCACAGTCAAAATTCAAAGGCTACTAGTCTTAAAGTTCTTGACATTTCACCAGGAAATTCCATCCCCATGTGGAGCCACTGTTAGGGTCCTATAATAATAGGGTTCATAATTTTTTAATTGAATTTGATAGTCTTGTAAATATGTACATACCTTTCATTCTGCAAGTTGTTTTCCCATATTTTAAAATAATAAAAAAGTGAAAAGAGCGTAAAAGTCCTAAAAGAAATATTAAAGGACTTAGAAAAGAAAAAGAATAAAAATAGACCCCAAAAGAGAAAAAAGAAATAAAATAAGATATGAAAGTGAGCAAGTCAAAATGCCACTACTATTTACTTTTACTGCAAAAATAATGATTATGTGCATATTGCCAATAAATGCCATAATACATGATCAGTTAAATACTTTAATCTTAACTTTTCATGCTTTGAATTTCATGTTTTAGATAGAGAATAAAGATATGTCAAACAGTTTAAACTTGAAAAATCAGTAGATAGTTAGAGAATAAATGAGGAGATAAACAGTTTAATCTGAGCCCTCAGATGAAATAAGGTTAGAATTAGATAGTTTTTATGCTTTGAAAAGAAAAATGGATTTAGGGTTGCAAGCTTAAATGCACCCATGCAAATGAAGTAAAAAATGTTAGAATAATGATGGGTAGGTAGAAAGCAGTTGTGCAAGGCATGTAATAAAGCATCATCGGGAAAATTACTAATTTCCCCTCCCCCACAATGATCCAGTATTCAAAACATTCAATTAAAGAGGCTCAGAGCATTTCTGTTGGGACTAGACCCAAGGCTTGATAACTGATTGGTTAAAAATATTGGATTCCCTACATAAAACCCATTTAATCAGCATATTCACCCTTTTCCAAAACTATGATACCTTTTTCTAAGTAAAACACCTTTTTTTCTTAGTGAAAGTAAAAAACCCTACTTAATTAATTTCATTTTCATTCAAAAAACACTCAAAAAACCTATAAAACGCATTTTATCCTAAGTTCATGTGTAAAAAATCAAAATAGGACAAATTGTGCTTAATTGCCTATTTACACTTTACTTAGTTTAAATCTATGTATTTTAATTTATTTTATTCATTATTTCTCCATTTCATATTGTAATATTCCAAAAATTTAGCCTTCAAGCTAAATGGAATATTAGAGTTGTTTTATCACTAGGTAGGTGAATAAATGGGTAGGGAGGCCCATTAACCTCTTTAGAAGGATCAATAACACTCCTAATGTGAAAGGAGGATGAATAAGCAGATAATTTGAGCACCCTTGGGTGTGAACAGAGATGGGATCATGTTGATTCAGTCAATTTTGACCAAGTCAACAAAGATGTCTAGATACATTGAATCTCCTTGATGAGCAACACAGTTTTGGTGGAGGACAACTTGCATGAGCTTGATGGCACATATGGATGGGACCCAATGTGAAGAGGTTCACTTGCTATATATGGAGAGGATGGGAGCCTTTGTTATTCATTTTTGGATATGATCATTTGATCTTGGTCTGTTTAGACTTGGCTTCCTCTTGCTGTTTAGCAGGGTTGCAGTGTTGTTTAGCACAGGGTGTTCTCGAGCAGCAATCCCACCTCTTCCCTTGAGTGGCCTCTTGGGAGAGATATGTTCTATATTGCTCCACATCTAGGCTTGAGGCCAAGCACCATTCTTTAGCTTTAGCATTATTTTTGTAGCAGAATATTGCTGTGTTGCAGGGTGTTGTAGTGGAGGTTTAATAACACCACTTCCGGGTCTGTTTCTCAGTAGAGGGTGCCTTCCTTCTCTTGAGAGATCAACTAGGACGATTTTTGGGCTCATTTCACATCTTGGCAGTAGGACAGAGTATTCCTCATCTCCTACAGCACAGTCCCTTGCAAGAACTGCGTCATTTTCCATAGAATTGTTGCAACACCCTTGTTTCTGAGTTAGTTTCCTAGGGAAAGGGCCAACCCTTCTCCCAGAAAGCTAGAGGAAGGGATCCTCATCCCTCTTTTGTATTATTCAGCTATATTTCTGTAATGTTGCAGTAAGACTACATTTTTCAAAGCTGAATATTCAGATCTGCTCTTTTTGTAGTTGTGCTCTGAAGAAACCCTTGCCGGGTTATTTCCATAATACATTAAAGAGTCCAGATCTCTGTTTTCTTAGCATATTGTCCAATGAAACTCCATATCCATGATTCCATATTATAATGTTGCAGAAAACCTCTAAAATCACATTGTGCATGCTTCAGTAATTTCTGTATAGCTTAAGTCATGGGGTTTGGCTATTTTTAAGTCATTTTAAGGTCGGGAGATCTGTGTAACTTATCAAAAGAGATTTGTTTCAGCTTATTTTTGGTATGTGAGGGCCTTAATACTTATGCTAAGGGATCCAACCGTTATTTTCCCCTTTTTAACTCAATCTTCAGGAAATAACATTTTTAGGGTCTATTTGTTGCATTTTCCCCACTTGGGAGAATGTAGAAGTGCTTCTTTTTGCTGCTGATTCATTCATTTGATGGCTATGTGTTTCTCAACACATTTTATGACTTAATTTCACTCTGCTACTCCAGTATTGTGCTTATGCACTGTTGCATTCCCATTTTGGGATATTACAATGGTATCAGAGCATAGTCTTGGCTCAGCCTGTGGAACTCATCCATTATGCTATCAAGAGAAGGAGATATGTACAGAAAGGAGAAGACTCCATTGTGTGGAGGAAGAAAGGAGGAGAGGCTCTCAAAGCTTCTTCCAAAATCTATGCAGAGCATCAATGAAGATATTAACAAGATGAGAGAGGAGATGGAATCTCCAGAGAAGTTTGAATCTAGAGCCGGATCTAGATTGGCACATGATAGGTGTGAGCATGCAGGTACACCCTATTATGCATAGTGCAGTCAAATGCCTAGATCTATCATCGGAGAGATGGAAGAAGGAGGAATGCATAAGAGGGAAACTCTTAGTGATTTTCTTCAAGAATATGAATCTCAAACTGAAAGGTTTAGAGATCATATCACTTTTCAGAAGTTTTGCAAGATCAAGGTGGAGAGGAGCAGGAAACATGACATGGATAGATTTTCTCTATCTATTTTTGATGGATCACCAACATGTTCAGCCAGAGCTTGGGTGGAGGAGCTACACACTTATCTGCAGCAGCACCAAGTTTTTGAAGATGAAGCCATCAGAGTTATAGCGTTGCACTTTGAAGGTAAGGCCTATGCTTGTTGGATTTTTGAGTCATTTTCATTGAAAAAAGCCAATATTTCTTCTTATGCAAAGTTCACTAAGAAATTAGTGGAGAGGTTTGATGGGAGACATTCTAAAACACTCTTGGTTGAGCCAAACAAACCAAAACTTGTGCATGGGTTGGAAGAACTAAAAAAATCAAAACCACTTCATAAAATTGATGGAGAGGCTCACATCTTGCATAACACACTGATAAAGGAAAAATCTATGTCTCATACCTTTGGACAAGAGGGCATGCAGGTTCCTTTTGCAAAAGAGGATCCTCTTATTGAGTAGCTACCTCCTATTCATATTGAAGAGGAAGAGAAGGATGGGGGTTACAACGCTGTCACATCTAGAGCATATCTAGTACCTCATGTAGAGGAAGGAGGAGCACATGCTCCAACAAGAGGATTTATTGTAGCATTGCAAGAAGTTCCCCAAGATCTCACTTATGGAGGTCAAGGCACAATCAATGGACAACATGATTGTGAAGCATTGTAGATGGAAGGAGAAGATAGGGAGGAAGGTCATCATAATTTGATGAGGAGGACACACCCCTATCCATTTTAGAGAGTTGATGCAAAGAAGAGGCGGACTGGTTTGCGCTGTGAGGGCAAGGGCAAGGTTTCCCAACCATATGTACAGTCTACTCTTGACATTGATGTCTCACTACATGGAGGCATTCCACCTGGGAGGCCACCAGATCTGGAGTTTGTGAGAGGCATCTTGCCATTTGGTTCACCCCTCTTATATTCTGAAGAGGTGAATACTTTGGAGGAGTCTAGTACAGCGCAGAGAGTTTGGGATAGTCTCAAGTAGGAGGGAGACATTCTCCCATTTTCAGCACCACCCACTCTCATTATATATATTGTGCTAACAAAAGTTGCTGCAGTGATGGAGGATGGCACCTTCATGGTGCAAGGGAGCTGCTCCATGGATTTGGGGAAACATAGGTTACTTCCTTTGAGGAAGGAATCCTCCATACATTGGAGTAGATGGAGGCCACTCATGCTTACATTAGCCAAGATTGGGAGATTCTTTTTGGATGAGAGCTTCTCATGGGAGTCCAACTTCCAAAGATTCCTACTTCTTTTTGGGCATGAGAAGCTGCATGATGGGCATAGCAGCAATATGGAGGATGAATTTGTCATGAGGGATGTCAAAGGAAAAGACAACAACATTTGGGGAGTTTCACATTGCAGATCATCAGCTCTGTCTCTTAGGAGGATTGATCCATATTAGAGGTCTCAAATCTTGGTAGAGTACTCCAAGGATCTTAGTGCTTGCATGATTCTTGATGACTCAGATGGAGATGATAGATATATGGTGGATGATGTGGTCATCTATTCTTATGGCAGAGTCTTCTTGACTAGAGCTTCTAAGCTCAAGGAGAAGCTGCTACATGCAACACATGAGGACTTATTTTCCATGCACTTTGATTCATATCTTTTCTTGGTAGAGGAGTTCATTTGGGAGGGCTTCCAGCATGACATATTTCAACATATGGAGAGATGCATAGCCCAGATGGTGATAGAGAGGATTTCACAGCCACTTCCCTATTCTTTGGAGGTGAGGGAGAATTTTCAGTTGAACCATTTCAGCTCAAGGTCCCAAGTACATGGTGGAGAATGCATAATTCCACATTTTTTTTTTAATTCTTTACTTTATATGAGTAGCATGTTGTACCAACAAGGATTATCCCTTCTTGCATATTGTATGATGATGTACTTGAAGCCATTTGTAGCATTGAGTTTGGCTATCTTATTGATGGTTTGTGGGGGAAGCCACATGATTTTTGGTGTGCATCATTGACACCACTTTGTACTTTCATGTTTCTACCTTGTAAAATGATTGTGGCAACAAACAAGTGGCTAGAAAAGCACTTGTTATTGTTTGATTTGATGCAGGCAAAGGATGCACTACGCTAGTTCCATGTGTGGGACCTTGATCCACTTTCCGGTTGTCATATGACAACTTGTTTCTATTGGTTTTTGCTTCCATGTATAGCTGATATTTTTATGTTCATGGGGAGCTTTGTTTGGAAAGTGGGATGTGAGTTGGAGATGCCCACTGGGAGTATGATTGTCCCTACTTTGCATGATGCATGTTTCAAGAGAAGAAATGGGCAGCCCATGATTGCCAAACTACATCTCTTTTCTTCATGTGGGAGGAGCCATTTGAAGAACTTGAGTTTTTGGAGGAGGCACTTCATGGCTTATTTGTTTGGTGGGGTAGCTTGGGCCACTATTGGAGGTCATGAAATTTCAGCCCAAGATTAGCAGCAGCCCCATACTTACCATAAATGGAGAGAGAAACCATTCGGATGGGAGGATACAATCTCTCCATGCAGCCCCAACACATTGTATAAGCCGGGGGTTGAGGATATTTTTGAGCTACCTAGATTAGCTCATTTCATTTGGATTATAGCATGGGTGTGGGAGTCACTCATTGGGAATAATATTCCCCATGTTTGTCATCACTTCTAACTTAAAGAGGCCATTGGACAGCAAGGAGGTTTCCACTTACACCTTCCACCTTTCTATGGTGTGAGCCATATGGTTTTGCATGCTTGGGAGGAAACACTGCAGGACAGATTTGTAGCAGATCATTTTGAGCAGTGGTGGGGAATTTTGATGAAGATGCCACAAGAAGAGGAGGGGAGGACTTTTTCTCTCCTTATACAGTTACTTGAGGACAAGAAACATTTTGGAGGGGAGGACTGTAATATTCCAAAAATTTAGCCTTCAAGCTAAATGGAATATTAGAGTTGTTTTATCACTAGGTAGGTGAATAAATGGGCAGGGAGGCCCATTAACCTCTTTAGAAGGATCAATAACACTCCTAATGTGAAATGGGGATGAATAAGCAGCTAATATGAGCACCCTTGGGTGTGAACAGAGGTGGGATCATGTTGATTCAGTCAATTTTGACCAAGTCAAAAAATTTATCTAGATACATTGAATCTCCTTGATGAACAACATAGTTTTGGTGGAGGACAACTTGCATGAGCTTGATGGCACATATGGATGAGACCCAATGTGAAGAGGTTCACTTGATATATATGGATAGGATGGGATCCTTTGTTATTCATGCTTGGATATGATCATTTGATCTTGGTCTATTTAGACTTGGCTTCCTCTTGCTGTTTAGCAGGGTTGCAGTGTTGTTTAGCACAGGGTGTTCCCGAGCGGGAATCCCACCTCTTCCCTTGAGAGGCCTCTTGGGAGAGCTTTGTTCTATATTGATCCACATCTAGGCTTGAGGCCAAGCACCATTCTTTAGCCTCAGCGTTATTTCTGTAGCAGAATATTGCTGTGTTGCAGGGTGTTGCAGTGGAGGTTTGATAACACCACTTCCGGGTCTGTTTCTTAGTAGAGGGTGCCTTCCTTCTCTTGAGACATCAACTAGGAAGATTTATGGGCTCATTTCACATCTTGGAAATAGGCCAGATTAGTCCTCATCTCCTACAACACATTCCCTTGCAGGAATTGTGTCATTTTGCATATATTTGTTGCAGCAGGGTTAAGACCCTTGTTTCTAAGCTAGTTTCCTAGGGAAAAGGCCAACCCTTCTCCCGGAAAGCTAGAGGAAGGGATCCTCATCCCTCTTTTGTATTATTCAGCTATATTTATGTAATGTTGTAGTAAGACTGCATTTTTCAGAGTTGAATATTCAGATCTTCTCTTTTTGTACTTGTGCTCTCAAGAAACGCTTGCCGGGTTATTTCCATAATACATTAAAGAGGCCAGATCTCTGTTTTCTTATAATATTGTCCAATGAAACTCTAGATCCATGATTAAATATTATAATGTTGCAGAAAACCTCTAAAATCACGTTGTGCATGCTTCAGGAATTTCTGTATAGCTTAAGTCATGGGGTTTGGCTATTTTTAAGTCATTTTAAGGCCGGGAGATCTGTTTAACTTATCAAAAGAGATTTGTTTTAGTTTATTTTTGGTATGTGAGGGCCTTAATACCTATGCTAAGGGATCCAACCATTATTTTCCCATGTTATAACTCAAAATTCAGGAAATAACGTTTTTAGGGTCTATTTGTTGCATTTTCCCCACTTGGGAGGATGTAGAAGTGCTTCTTTTTGTTGCTGATTCATTAATTTGATGGCCATGTGTTTCTCAAAACATTTTATGACTTAATTTCACCCTGCTACTCCAGTATTGTGCTTATGCACTGCTGCATTCCCATTTTGGGATATTACACATATTAACTTCTAACCTGAAGTATTAAATCCTTATAAACTAACCATTCTCGTATATATTAATTTCTTTATATATTAAATACCCCCAAAACCCACTTATTTTAAGTTAAGCCTATGTTTATTTATCCCACATGTTAATAATAAACTGCCGCCCTTTTTCCCCATAGGTTTAAACATATCTATATTATAATCCCACGCCCTATGGCTTTAAAAAACGTAAAAATGTTTTATTAACCATATAATATATATATTACCAATCAAAATAAAGTGATGATTTTACATTATGAGTACCCATTTGTAACGTTATTACCATTCCCGCGCCAATGTTATTAAAACATTCGTTAATGTTTTAATTTAAAACATATAACGTTACCCCCCCCCACCAATCATATAAATAAGTTTTTTTAACATTATAAATATATATATTTATAAATTTTAAATCTGTCTTGCCGCATATCAAACCCTGGGCCCCATGCCATAATGTCGTGCAACTCCACTAGCAAATCGCAACCGTTCTCATCCTGATCATTCAATCTGTTAGGTCCCTATATTACTAGTATAGTCCCTTATTGTTGTTAGTGTAACCCCCTTATTGTTATTATTGTACCCTCGTAACCCCCATTTTGTTATTATTGTGCCCTTAAATTATTATTGTTAGGTCGGCTAGGATTACATTGTGGCCCACTAGGATTACATTATGGCCCCATGGACTCCCATATATAGAAAGGAGGTTTTGTAAATTGTATCATCCAAGAATTGTTCATTTATGTAATGTATTGGAGGTTTCCCCCTCGAAGTGGCTTATTTCTAAGGCGTTCATATCTCTTTTCTTCTATTTTTGGAGCTGGTTACACAACATTTGGTATCAAAGCTTGGGATTCTAGGGTTTCGCTGCTCCAAACAGGTCATCGTGGAATTTTCGTTATAACTTTTTTCCTACGAAGTTTCAGAAGCTGAAATTTTTAGGGTACGAAGCTAATATCCTAAGGAAATTTTTCTAAAAATTTCAGAGCTTGGTTCGCAATATTTTCAGAGATATCATCTGTGGAAGTTAGGTATTTTTTCAAGCTCCTAAACAGGTCATCGTGGAATTTTCGCTATAATTTTTTTTCTACGAAGGTTCCGAATCTGAAATTCGTATGGTGCGAAGATGAAATCCTGAGGAAAGTCATCAAAAAATTTCAGATTTTGGTTCGAAATATTTTTGGAGATATGATCTGTGGAAGGTAGTGCTTTTTCAGGCTCCTGAATTGCATCTCAAAGAGGTGATCGTGGGAAAATTTCAATAACTATCTCTATGGGTAGTGGATTTGAGTGCCGTGAAAAGTGGTCGCAAGTACACGGACTGTAGTTTCTTGGCTATCAATTTCAGAGACAAAGGACGAAAAAGTGACACGTGGAAAGTTCTACAAGTGTGCTCTACTGAACCAGTCCAGAATTAGGTCATTGTGGGAGATTGGACACAACTTTGTCTTGAAAAATCAAAATCAGATCAGACCTATTGCATTAAAAAGAGAATTCAGAGGGCTACTTCAGTGATGAATTTCAGATATTGAAGATCTGTAATCATAGAGATAATACAATTTCAATATCGAGCTCCTCAAAGCTAGTAAAAGGTGTGTATTTTTTTTCTTCCGAATTGCATAAGTCTTGTTTGAAGAATCAAGTTGAATTGATTGCAAGGGCCTATTGTAGAATAGATATCAATATTGGAGTCTGAAATTGCCCCTAAAAAGAATTCAACACCCATTAAGCCTTTAGAAGGCTCTACTATTACTCATGAAGATGAAGAATGGCAACATGACGTGTCAAAATTACAAGAGCAAATGCAACAAATTTCGCTCTCGCAAAGAACAACAAAAAATGAAATGGAAGTTTTGAAGAAAGGCATGGAAACTAAGGTGGATGGTTTGAAGAAAGGCGTGGAAGCTAAGATGAATGGTTTGGAAGCTAAGATAGATGGCATGGAAGTCGGCATGGAAGCTAAGATTGATGACATGGAAGCTAAGATCGATGAGAAAATGGAAAACATGAAGAATTTTCTAAAAGCAGACATGGAAGTTTTGACAAAGTTTATACAAGAAAGGTTTCCTAATGGTGAAAAGATAGTAGAAGAACCTCATGATGAGAACAAAATAAATGTTAATTGTGATTTCATAAACTCTAATGTTGGCGGGAAGAACCACCACATTCCAAAGATGGATATGAGGAAGTTTGATGGAAAGGATCCTGTAACATGGATACTACAGATGGAGCAATATTTTGATCTCCATAACGTGCAAAACACACAAAAGGTACGCATTGCAACTTTACATTTAGAACAAAATACATTTGTATGGTATCAATGGCTTTCCTCCCGTAAAAAAATTGTCACTTGGTCAATTTTTACGGAGGAAATGATAGCACATTATGAGGATACAAAGAGCAACACCTTCTTTACCCAATTGATAAATCTCAAACAAAAGGGTTTAGTGGGGCAGCACATTGAGGACTTCCAAAAATTGGATATAAGGGTAACTGATCTTACAGAGGAACACAGGATTGATCTCTTCCTAGGAACTTTAAAGGATAACATCCAACATGAAGTTCGCGTTTTGGAACCTGATTCATTGGAGAAGGCATTCAAGTTGGCAAGAAAAGTTGAATGTAAAATTATGGCGACAAGGAAGCCTACCACTCAATTCTATAAAGAAGGAAGTGTTTCTATGCCTAGATTTCCACAACCTACAAGGTTGACACCACAACAATTGGAAGAAAAAAGAGCAAAAGGGCTTTGCTACAGTTGTGATAGCAAATACACTAAAGGTCATAAGTGTGCTGAGAAGAAATTATTTCACATAGATTGTGAAGAGGAAGAAGAAAATGAACAAGAATCTTCAAAAGAAGAGGATATACACCAGGAACCAACCCTAGAAGAGGAAGAAATGAGTCCGACCATATCGTGTAATGCATTGGCAGAAATTACCACTCCTCAAACTCTCAAGATAGAAGGACATATCAAGAAGAAAAAGGTAATAGTGTTGATTGATTCGGGTAGTACCCATAATTTTATTCATTGTAAGGTAGCCAAGGAATTGAATTGTTTCCTATACCCAGCACCAGAATGTCAAGTGATGGTTGCAAATGGAGGAACTATAAATTGCTCGGGAAAATGCCATAATATCAAGCTAACCATGGGGGAATATGTATTGACTAGTCCAATGCTTTCCATTCCTATGGGAGGTGTTGATGTTGTACTAGGAGTACAATGGTTACAATCTTCGGGGACGGTAGCTTTTAATTTTCAAGAACTTTTCTTGAAATTTTTTTCAGAAGGAAAGGAAGTCGAATTACGGGGTATTGAAGGGAAGCCAGGAAGGATAATAAGCTCTAATGTCATGACAAAGCTTCTAAAGAGAGAACAACGAGGCGTAATTGCACAATTATGCTCACTAGAAGTTCCGACATCAAAATCATCTATTTCTGCAGATCTCCAACAAGTCTTGGACAATCATTCCAAGGTGTTTGAAACTCCCAAAGGACTCCCACCTATTCGTGATCATGATCATGCTATTCATTTGATTCCAAGAAGTGTTCCTCCAAACATCAGGCCTTATAGATATCCTTACTTCAAAAAGAGCGAAATTGAACGTATGATTGCAGAAATGTTAGAGGCAGGTATAATTCAACCTAGTCAAAGTTCTTTCTCTCCTCCTGTAGTATTGGTACACAAGAAGGATGGATCATGGCGAATGTGTCCAGATTATAGGGAGCTCAATAAGCTCACCATTAAAGACAAATTTCCCATTCCCGTGATTGATGAATTATTGGATGAATTACATGGAGCAATTTATTTTACCAAGTTGGATCTTCGTTCAGGATATCATCAAATTAGAATGAAGACTGAAGATATTCCAAAAATAGTATTTCGAACTCATGAGGGTCATTATGAATTTTTGGTCATGCCTTTTGGCCTTACCAATGCACCTTCTACATTTCAAGGGTTGATGAATTCCATTTTCAAACCCTTCCTTAGAAAATTTGTGCTAGTATTTTTTGATGATATACTAATCTACAGCAGTCTTGGAAGGATCATGTTGAACATGTTGACAGGGTGCTCAAACTATTGCAGGAGAAACAATTATATGCAAAAACATCCAAATGTTTCTTTGGAGTACAAGAGGTGGAATATATGGGTCATATTATATCTCACGAGGGTGTTAAAGTAGACCCTAACAAAATTAAAGCCATTAAGGAATGGAAAGTCCCCACAACCATAAAGCAGTTGCGAGGATTTCTCGGTTTAACAGGGTATTATCGCAAGTTTGTTAAGAATTATGGGAGAATAGTAGCACCTCTAACAACATTATTGAAGAAAGATGCATTTTCATGGACTCCTGAAGCAACTAAGGCCTTTGAACATCTTAAAGAGGCAATGTGCCTAGCACCGGTCTTAGCTACGCCAGACTTCACAAAAACCTTTGTTGTGGAATGTGATGCCTCGGGAAATGGAATTGGTGCTGTTTTAATGCAGGAAGGAAGACCCATTGCTTTTGAAAGTCGTCCAATCAAAGGAAAGTATTTACAAAAACCCATTTATGAGAAGGAAATGTTAGCAATACTGCATGCACTAAAGAAATGGAGAACTTATCTAATGGGAAGACACTTCAAGGTAAAAACTGATCATGATAGTCTTAAACACTTTTTGGAACAAAGACTATCTTCAGAAGAGCAGCAAAAATGGGTCACAAAGATGTTGGGTTATGACTTTGAAATAATCTACAAAAAAGGAAAACTTAATGTTGTTGCAGATGCACTCTCAAGAAAGAATGAAGAGGTGGAAGCATTGCTTTGTGCCATTTCTATTATTCAACCGGATTGGATAACCGAAGCAAGAGATGAATGGAAGAAGGACAAAGATGTATGGACACTCATTCAAAAGTTGCAGCAAGATCCTAGTACATCTGATACATTTAGTTGGAAAAATGATTCCTTATGGTACAAAGATCGCTTATATATTTTTAAGAATTCCCAACTAAAACAAAAGATTCTTCTGGAATTGCACACTTCTCCTTTAGGAGGACACTCAGGATTTTTAAAAACTTACCACAGGGTGAAGAAAGAATTTTTTTGGGATGGCCTTTAATCTGATATTCAAAAGTTTGTGGCGGAATGTTTGGTTTGCCAGCAGAATAAAGTGGAGACAATTAAGACCCCGGGACTTCTACAACCTTTATCCATTCCATGTCAACGTTGGGAGGAGATTTCAATGGATTTTATCACAGGTTTACCTAAGTCCGAAGGCAAGAATGTCATCATGGTGGTAGTTGATAGACTTACCAAGTATGCACACTTTTGTGCATTATCTCATCCATTTAAAGCAAGTACAGTTGCTACTACATTTGTGGATAGAATTCAAAAGCTACATGGAAGCCCAAGGGTTATTGTGAGCGACAGAGATCCCATTTTTACGGGAAATTTTGGACGGAGTTATTTTCTTGTTTGGGTACTCAATTAGCTCATAGCTCATCTTATCATCCTCAATCTGATGGTCAAACAGAGATAGTAAATAAATGTTTGGAAGGATATCTTCGTTGTTTTGTCCGATAAACAAACACAATGGGTCAAGTGGTTACCTCTCGCTGAATGGTGGTATAACACTTCCTTCCATACTGCAGCAAAAATGACCCCATTTATGGCACTTTATGGATGTCATCCACCATCCATCACATCATATTTAAGGGAAAATTCGAAGGTTCAAGCAGTCGAAGATCACATCGAGCATCGGAAAGAAGTTCTCCAACTCTTAAAGGATAACCTGAATTTGGCACAAAATCGAATGAAACAACAGGCAGATCAACATCGCAGCGAGAGAAGTTTTGATATAGGAGATTGGCTATTTTTACGGCTACAACCATATAAACAAATGTCCCTCAAGCAAGCTAAGAAGGATAATAAATTATCGCCAAAGTACTATGGTCCTTACAAGGTGTTGCAAAAGATTGGTACTATGGCATACAAATTGGAGCTTCCTGCTTCTTCGCGAGTACATCCGGTTTTCCATGTTTCGTGCTTAAAGAAGGTTATAGGTGAAAATCTTCCAGTTCAAACAATATTGCCAGAACTTGATGAGGAAGGAAAAATCATATTGGAACCTGAAGCGGTCATGGAAACAAGAACTCGACAACTACGGAATCGATCAATTTCGGAGTATCTCATCAAGTGGAAGAACTTACCCACTGAAGATTCTACATGGGAGGATGAGAATTTTATACAGAAGCACCCAAAGCTACTCAAGCGTTGAGGACAACACTTTTTGAAGGAGAGGGGCATGTTAGGTCCCTATATTACTAGTATAGTCCCTTATTATTGTTAGTGTAACCCCCTTATTGTTATTATTGTACCCTTGTAACCCCATTTTGTTATTATTGTGCCCTTAAATTATTATTGTTAGGTCAGCTAGGATTACATTGTGGCCCACTAGGATTACATTATGGCCCCATGGACTCCTATATAGAAATGAGGTTTTGTAAATTGTATCATCCAAGAATTGTTCATTTATGTAATGTATTGGAGGTTGCCCCCTCGAAGTGGCTTATTTCTAAGGCGTTCATATCTCTTTTCTTCTATTTTTGGAGCTGGTTACACAACACAATCTGAGGATCAAAAGACGATATCACATTTTTATTTGCATGAACATAACACTTTCCTAACCACACAAAATAGGTGGTTTCACCTTTTCCTCTCTCCTCCATGTGACCAAACCCTATTGGATCGCATCCGATTCAATTAATACCACTTACCACCTATTTCTTGCGCGATAACCACTTGCGGTTTTTTCCTTTGAAAGCCCGAAAACCACCATTTGACTTGATGCAACCAACATTTATTACAGGCTATTCGAAACCTAAAAGTACCTAATAAACTCCTAAATGCGCCATTAAGCCATTTTTCCTGCATTTACCAACTGATTTTTTCCTCCCGACTGAAGAAAACGAATTCTGTGCTTCGATTTAAGCCCATAACTAGTAAAAAGCCACACATTTGTTGTTAAGACCACTGAAAAGTCCCAGATTGCTTCCAGAAACCTTCAAAAGATGCCAGGGACTTGTTCAAATTCCCAAGAATCTATATTAAAAGACCCATACATGCAAAAAAAGGTATTTTCCTATAAAAAACAAGTCTGTTGTCATTATGAAAAGAGTTAGTTGAAAGAATTGAATCCAGTAAGAGCTTATTTACTCCAAGAAAGCTTCTAGTTGCCCAAAAGAGCCTAAATCTTGTCAAAAAATTTGGTAAAACCTTGTTATAAAAATGCATTCAGTTTTAAAGGAGAAATTCGAGTTTATTTAAGCTTTTGCAGGCTTATAAAACTCCTAAGTAGCCTAGAAATCCTTTGTAGGTAACCCTGACCCTCTGTGCCTAATTTTAATCAATTTTTATCCCAATATCCACTGGAAAAAGTAAAAGAAACCCTTGTTTCTTATTCTATGAACCAGTGAGAGTCTAAAGTACAGTTGAAAGTCAAAATTGAAGATTAAAAACCGAGGAAGAACCAAGTTGTGCTTATTTTATCCAAAGGACCTCTGTCAAAGTCAAGAAATACTTTTGTAAACCATTTAATCTTACAGAAGAATCCAAAAAACCTAAAAATAGAGTTTCAGTTATCCAGAAAATCTCAAAAATTCCAAAATCCAATCCATCTATGTCCTCCAAGACTACAATTGTGGTAAATCCTCTACAACCTCCTGTTGTAGACATTGAACACACACATTTAGCAGATGTGGATTATAGGATAACAGACCCAATGGTAGAATTCAACTTGTTAAACATCCACTGTTGGAGTTTTGAAAAGTCATTAGATCAAGCTGAAGAAGTTCAAATTTGGGAGTCAAACCTACCCAAATATGTTTTTCCAGTCACTCATCCATGCCCAGAGGTTATTAGGTTGTGTCAGAACTATTATGTACCTGAATAAAGAGCAATAGTAAATGCAAACAAAGAAATTTTGTTTACAATTACTGCTGAGTCCATAAACCAAATGTTACAACTCAAACCTGGTCCTAAAGTACTTCCTTTGTCAATAGAAGCACTTACAAAGTTGTACATTGGCCTTGATTTTCCCAAAGATTGGTGATCTTTCAAGTGTTCATGCTCACATGTTTAAATCTCTACAAATCCCACCTTTCCTCCTTATTCATTCTTTAAAATTTCCAAGGGTCTAGGAATGTTATTTCCATGTTGTTGCCCTATCCCAGGATACTTTACGATGATACTACAGACTAATCAATCCCAGGTTACCTATCTACCTTTGCACCAGGACAATCTCCTTTTCGCTTTCAATTATGCCGAATATCACGTCGATAATATCCAGCACTGTACTGTTAAATCGCTGTCAAGGAGTGTTTAGATACATCCTTTCTTCCATGTTCTTTATATTTTCAAGAAGACAAGTTTCCTATAACCTCCGTGCTTTCTGATTTAGAAGGAAATCCACTTTCACCATCTTTGGACATCTTCGATCGTAAAAGAGTTTTACGTAGTTCGCTATATAGAGTTTACGCATCATTTTGTTAATCCACCTAAAAACATGCTCGATAAACACAAGACAACCAAGAATCAAAGGCTAAGGAAATGAAGAAGGTTCTACAACTATCGCAGCAGCATTAAATCGGATATTGGTATTTATATGAAAACATACGTAACCGAGTTTTTGGGTCTAATATTCTACCCTGGCAAACTACCCAAATATACCAATGAGAGTTCAACTTGAGTAATATCAGAAAATCTAAAATTCGTATTCTACTACCCTAGCGCCTATAAATAAACTCAATTTAAGTTGAAGAACTGTGGGACCCTTTATTTGTAATCACAGAGATGCAAAGAGAGCGTGTTGCCAAACAATTACCTCGAGTGCGCATTTGAAGAAAGCTTCTCATGGAACTATGATCCACAAAGAAATATTGAGAAAAATGAGGGTTAAGTGCAAAATAACACTTTATATTCATGAGAAACTGCAGACGAGAAAATTTTCAATCGATCGTAGTGGTCGGGAACACTTTTGACAGATGTAGTTAAACAAGGTGATACTAGTCACACCTTTATAAACGATGCAAAATCAAAAATAAAAAGCTACTAAAAGATTCGGTATAAAGGCAGTATTTATAATCATTAGACAAATAACCCAAAACTAGGTTTAAGTTAAGATACACAAAAAAGCCTAAGGTTAATCCATTGGTGTTGAGAAAGTGGCACTGAGGTAGAAGACATTGGGGAGCAACCGAGTGATAAATACAGATAAGTCACGGTGAAATATTACAAACGAGCAAGCCATTAAAATCTAAATGAAGAAAAACCTAAAAATTTAAATACACAAAAAAGTTATAGAAAAGGTAATAAGGAACATGGAGGTATCCTTTTCACGTACAACAACAAAAAGACTTGAATGGGGAAAATATGGGGCGATTGAAGGCAAAGAATGAAGAAATCAAGGCTAAAATTATTCTCGCTTAATACTACAAACACTAAGTATTCAACAGACTTTTACTCACCACTATTCAAATAAAAATTTGATTATGTTAGTGCCTGTACCAACAGCGCTTGTACAACTAAGACAATTTCGTATTTACAAGAAACTCGATCTAGAAGTGCCACCGTACAATATTCATGAACTAGATCAAATTGAGTTTCATAGGAAAAGTTTAGAGATGTTATATTCTACCATAACTACCAATATATGAGTGTTCAAAAACTTCAGAATACAATCATAAACATGAGAGAATAGATGAAAATTGAAAAGCTTCTCATATGCCAAAGACCTTAGGATTAAGCTCTTGGAAGAATTAGTTATTCAAGTTGGATATGATCCCGCAAATGTTAAAGTCACAGAGCTAGCATACATGAATGGCCACATTACATTAAGGAAACAATTCAAGCTTTCCACCAACTAAACATCCTCAAGCCAAAGAAATCAGACAAGAATGTACCTTAAGGTGATGAACTGAGATTTTTTCGCTGGGATGATGTATAAAAGAAATGGACCAAATGGACAAGCTTGTCCACAGAAAGTGAAACTACAAATGCTCAAGAAAATAATACAGTAACTTTCATGGTTACTACAACTATGCTTTCAACTCTAGTAAAGAGTTTGTACTGTGTTACCATCTGTCACCAGCCTCACGTGATATCATCCACACCTCGCGCCTAGAGTCATCTACTACAACAACTCAACATTCGATGAGGCTAGGTAAACTAGTCAAAGCTATGGAAGAAATGACACTTAAAACCAATGAGACTTACTGGGTGCAGTTAATTATAACCAAGACAAAGAAATCAGCCCAAATCAATGCTGTACCATGGAGAATAAAATAATAGTTAGATGTTGAATTGAAGAAATTACAAAAGGATTTAACCTTGAAGGAGCCAATGTCAAGAGGTAAAATTTTAGAACAAAACGGTCAAGCCATCAATGATGTTTGGCCATCTATCCAGTAATATATGAGCAAAAAGATTTTCTTCGAAAGGGAAATTTTCAAGAAGAGATTCAGAAAAAAAAATATGAACTGGGTGACAAATCGAACAGTTCTCAGAATTGATCAAATTTTCTTAACACCAAAAACAAGAGTTGGAAGAACTTGAACAGATAGAATAGAGACAATCCTGAAATAAGGAAAGTCATTTCAAAGAAGAATCATGAAGCAACTGAAGAAAAGTGTGAACATGAATATAGTGGAAATTTTGCAAAACCCGCTATTATCATTCTCAAGAATGATCATTTCGTTACGTACCAAGCATCACCCGAGGCAATATAATGGGATGTTATGTCCTTGAAGCTTCGCATCCATATAGTGACAATGGAATGTGGATTTAAACATTTTACTTCTTAACAAAGCCTTACGTGAAGATCCGTTGTGTGTCCCATAGTAATAGGGTTTATAATTTTTTTGAATGACTTTGATAGTCTTGTAAATATGTACATACCTTTGTCATGCAAGTTGTTTTCCCATATTTGAAAATAATAAAAATGAAAAGAGTGGTAAAAGTCCTAAAAGAAATATTAAAGGACTTAGGGAAAGAAAAAGAATAAAAATAGACCCCAAAAGAGAAAAGAAATAAAATAACATATGAAAGGGAGTAAGTCAAAGGCTACTACTATTTACTTTACCCAGAAAAATAATGATTATGTGATTATCAATAAATTCCATAATCCATGATCAAGCAATAGTTTAATCTTAACTTTTCATGCTTTGACCATGTTTTAGATAGAGAATAAAGATATGTCAGTCAGCTTAAACTTGAAAAATCAAAAGATAGTTAGAGAATAAATGAGGATCTCACACGCTTAATCTCGAGCTCCTCGATGAAATAATAAGGTTAGAATTCTGATAGTTTTTATGCTTTGAAAATAAAATGATTTGTGCTGGCTTAAATGCACCCGCAAATGAAGTAAAAATTACAGAATAATGAGGCAGGTATGTTAGTTGTGTACAGGCATGTAATAAAGCATTGGCTGGGAAAATTACTTATTTCTCTCATGCTGGACTTGGTCAAAATCTTTGTTCAAGTGGCTGAGAGCATTTATCTAACTTTCATAATGCATCTGTAGCATGATAATCATTAAGGTGCTTATTGACCTACATGTTATCCCATCGTTCAAAGATATTCCATTCTTTTTCCAAAATCTCACATCCTTTCCATAAAATAATTTTTCTTAGTGAAAGTAAAAACCCTACTTAATTAATTTCATTTTCATTCAAAAAATGCTCAAAAAACCTATAAAATGCATTTTATCCTAGGTACATGTGTAAAAAATCAAAATAGGACAAATTGTGCTTAATTGCCTATTTACACTTTACTTTGTTTAAATACATGTATTTTAATTTATTTTATTCATTATTTCTCCATTTCATATTAACTTAACCTAAAAACTATTAAATCCTTGTAAACTAACCATTCCTTTAGATATATTAATTTCTTTATATATTAAATACCCCAAAACCCACTTATTTTAAGTTAACCTATGTTTATTTATCCTAATATGTCAATAATAAACCCCCGCCCCTTTTTCTCATAGGTTTAAACATATCTATATTATAATCCCACGCCCTATGGTTTTAAAACACGTAAAATGTTTTATTAACCATATAATATATATATTACCAATCAAAATAAAGCGATGATTTTATGTTATGAATACCCATTCAGAATGCTATTGCCATTCCATGAACAATGTTATTAAGACATTCGTTAATGTTTTAATTTAAAACATATAACATTAACCCCTCCAATCATATAAAAAAGGTTTTTAACATTATAAATATATATATTTATAAAGTTTAATCATTTCAAATACAGACATTTAACCATGGGCCTATGTTCTACTGTTGTGTAACTCTGACTCATCCCAACCATTCGCATCCCGATGATTCAACTCGACGATCAAAACATCTATATCACATTTTTAGTTGCGCGAATATAACACTTTCCTAACCACGCGAAATAGGTGGTTACTATTATTTTCCTCTCTCCCTCCATGTGGCCAAACCTATCGATGGCATCCGTTTCAATTAATATCACTGAAGACCTATTTCTATTATGCGACAACCACTTGCGTTTTTTACCTTTGAAAGTCTTGAAACCACCATTTGACTCGATGTGACCGACATTTATTACGTGCTATTCTAAAACTAAAAACACCTAATAAACTCCTAGAATGCACCATTAAGACATTTTTTTCTACATTTACCAACCGTATTTGTCCTCCCGATCAAGAAAACGAAGCCTATGCTTTGACGAAGCCCGGTAACCAACAAAAGCTACACATTTGATGTCAAGACCGTTGGAAAGCCTCGGATTGCTCGTGTGCTCAAAGATACCTTCTGGTGGACTGTCTAAATGCCCAAGAACCTTTATTAAAAGACCCATACCTACGTAAACAAGTATTTTCCATAAAAAAAGAGCCCGTTGTCATTCTAAAAAGAGTTAGTTGAAATAATTGAATCCGCAAGAGCTTATTTACCTAAGAAAGCTTCTAGTTGCCCAAAAAGAGCCTAAACCCCCGTCAAAAAATTTGACAAAACCTTGTTTTAAAAATGCATTCAAATACGAAAGGAGAAACTCGAGTTTAAGCTTGTAGACTTATAAAACTCCTAAGTAGCCTAGAAATCCTCCCATAGTAACCTCACCCTCTATGCCTAATTTCAATCATTTTTTATCCCAATATCCACTCTAAAAAGTAAAAGAAACCCTTCTTTCTTATTCTATGAACCAGTTGAGAGTCTGTGTGCACACTGAAAGTCAAAATTGAAGATTAAAAACTAAGGAGAACCAAGTTGTGTTTAATTTATCCAAAGGACTTTCACAAAGTCAAGAAATACTCTCCGTAAACCATTTAATCTGGCGAAGAATCTAGAACACCTAAAAACAGTAGTTTCAAGCTAGCCGAAAAGCCTAAAAATGTCAAAATCCAATCCATATATGTCCTCCAAGACTACAATTGTGGTAAATCCTCTACAACCTCCTCACAGACATTGAACACACACCTTTAGCAAGTATGTGGATTATAGGATAGCGTACCTGGTAGAATGCAACTTGTTAGACATCCAATCGTTGGAGTTTTTGAAAAGTCATTAGATCATTAAAGAAGTCCACCCCAGAGCCTAAACCTACCCAAATATGTTGTCTCCAACACTTATCCATGTCAGAGAGGTTATTAGGTTGTGCTTTCTAACTATTATGTACCCGAACAAAGAGCAATAGTAATGCAAATGTGGTTATGTAGTTCCTTTGTCAATAGAATAATTTCACAAAGTTGTACATTTGTCTGATTTTTCCCAAAAGATCATGATTTTCCAAGTGTTCATGCCTTTACATGTTGAAATTCCACACATCAAACCCCTATTCCAATTTCCGAAAATTTTAAGGGTCTACCATGTCATTCCATGTTGTCATTCATCTCAGGATACTTTACGTATGAGCACAGATGAATCAATCCTAGGTTTTTATATACTTTTGCACCGTACGCTCTCCTTCCGTCATTTTCAATTACGCCTCGAATACATCATTGATAATATCCATGATCAACTTCCGTACCCAAATGTATGAAGTGTTGATATATATCCTTTCTCTTTTCCATATGTTCTTATATTTTCACAAGTATGCTCTATATAACCCTCTAGAAACTTGATTTAGAAGGAAATCTGAAATTTTCACTATATTTTGACATCTTTGATTAGAAAAGAGTCCACAAAGTTCGCTTATATTAGGTTTACGCATCATTTCGTTCATCCATTGAAAAACATGTTGACAAAAATAGTACAACCAAGAATCAATGATGAAATGAAGAAGGTTCTACAACTATCGAGCAGTATCAAAACTGGAGATTGGTATTTATATGAAAAAACACAACAGTAACGAGAGTTTTTGTGTCTAATCTTCACCCTACAAACTACCTAAATATGTACAAATGAGATTCTTGCCTTGGAGTACATCAGTAAATCTTTAAATTCGTATTCTATCAACTTCGTAGTGGGGCTTCAAAAGAAACCAATTTAAGTTGAAGAATCCTGTGGGACCCCTTTATTTGTATAATCACAAAGATGTAGAGAAAAGCAAAGCACAACATTATTATACAGATTTCAAAGAAATATTCTCATGGATCTATGATCCATAGGGAATATTGAGCAAAATGAGTGTTAAGTGCAAACTAACACCTTATATTCATGAGAAAACCGTAGATTGAGAAATTTTTCAATCGACCGAGTGGCTAGAAAACACTTTGACAGATGCAATTAAACAAGGTGATACTAGTCACACTCTGCAAAATGCAAATCAAGGAGAAAAGCTACTAAAAGAGCCGCAGAAGAAGGTACTTCATAATCGCTCATACAACAAATGAAACTAGGTTTAAGTTAAGATACAATAAAAAGCCTAAGGTTAATGCATTGGATAAAGAGAAAGACTACTGAGGGTAGAAGACACAGACAGTCTCAGTTGACAACACAAACATGTTGCTACCATTACAAATGAGCAAGCAACAAAAAATTTAAATGAAGAACAACCTCGACAATTTAAATATTATTGTGTCATAGAAAAGTAGAAGAACATGGAGGCATCTCTTCATAGACAACAGAAGAAAAAGATCTTGATATCGTGAAAAATATGCGTATTAAGGCAAAGAATGAAGAAAATCAAGACCTAAATTTAATCTCGGTTTTTACAACAAATACTGTAAGTATCTTATTAGAATTTTACCAACTTTTGATTATTCAAATACAAATTTGATTGCATGTCAAAGGTTCAAATCAACAATAAGACCAAGACAGTTTCGTATTGTTAAGAAACTTGATCTAGAAGTGCCAGTAAAGATAATATTCATGAACTAGATCAAATTGAGTTTCATAGGCAAAGTTCGGTAGACTTTATATTCTACCATAACTACCAAGGCTATGAGTGTTCTAAAAAAATTTAAATAAAATGATAAACATGAGAGAACAAGATGAAAATGATAAAGGTTCCTTTCATACGCCAAAGACCTTAGGATTAAGTCTTTGGAAGAATTAGTTATTCAAGTTGGATATGATCCTCAAATAAAACAGCTAATAGAGTTGTAGAGGAGTTGTGTGAATAGTTAATAATGACATTGCGCATTAAGGAAACAACTCAAGCTTCCACCAACCGAACATCCTCAAGCCAAAGAAATTGTACAAGAACACTCAGATGATGACATGATGAACTTTATTTTTCAACACAGTGGATGATAAAAGAAATGGAAATTAAAATGGACAAGCTTGTCCATGAAAGGAAACTACAAAGGCCCAAGAAACTCCCATCAGAATCCCCATGGTTACTTAACCGTGCCTTCAACTTAGCAGAAGAGTTGGAGACCGTAAGTATTAATAACAATGCAAGAAGTGTGTTGACATCATCCAATAACCAAATGAAAGCAAGAGTCACCTACTGCAACATCTCAACATTCGCATGAGGCTAGTAAATTAGTCAAAGCTATGGAAGAAATGACACTTAAAACCAATGAGACCTCATAGATTAAAAGGCACTGAAAACTGAAGACACAACAACCAGCTCAAATCGATGCCAAAATCTATGAACAAAAGGCTAATAGGTTAGATGTTGAATTGAAGAAATTACAAAAGGATTTAAACTTGAAGGAGCTAATGTCATATGAAAAGACCAAATATGAAAAAAAATCAGTTGAAGCCATCAATGATGTTTGGCCATCTATCTAAGTAATATATGAGCAAAAAGATTTGTTGAAAGTGTACCAAGAAGAGATTCAAAAAGATGAACTTAAGACAACCGAACAGTGCCCCAGAATTGATCAAATTTTCTTAACACCAAAAAACAAGCAAGAGTTGGAAGAACTTGAAATTTATCGATAGAATAGAGACAATCCTTGAAATAAGGAAAGCTATTTCAAAGAAGAATCAAGGAAGTAACTCTGAAGAAAAGTGTGGAAACATGAATATAGGCATAACCAAGTTATTATGCCAATTTGATATTTTGAGGCAAAAGGTCTCCACGCTAACATTTTTGCTTAAATGAGATAAACTCTGCTATACTAGAGGATTACAACAAGAAAACCGAGATTATGCAAAATAACAAGTGAATAAATACGTAAGGACAAGGAATTCCCACAGGAATTTTTTTATACAAAAGCTTTGAAGACTTGTTTTTATTTACAACATGAGATAAAACAATTTATTTGTCATAAAACCAACATTTGTCGATATACCGAGTGTATGAGAATTTTAGGAAGCCGAAAAGATAAAATTCCTATCAACGAAACTTGGGGAATCATCACCGACTTACCGTAAAAATTCAAATTGCGTATAAAAGGATAAAATAGTTGGTTGATTTTTTTTTATACTAAAAATATAATTTTGCTGTACAGAAGGCGCTTTTACGCAGGTTAAAGAGTATCGAGGTAAAGCGATTTTAATAAAGAGTATAAGACCTAAGATAATATTTCAAAAATGATTTTGAAATATCTTTTTTCCAAAGAAAGAGATAACAAGGTACCAGCTAAACTCAATCCACAACAACATTTTCTATTTTATTTGGATAAATATGACAACTTGCCGTATTTTTTAAGCAGCTTGTCACTATTTTGTTGTAAAGATATCGTATTTCTCCTTAGATAATTCCCAGAAGCATTCTAGGATATTTTGTAAACATTTTTGTATATATAATCTATATTTTGAAGTATTATTAAAGAACAATTGTCAAGTTTTCTATAGTCAATATTGTTATACTTGAAGGATTTTTTGTAGCAAGTTTTGTTAAATGTGACTCCGGGTCAATTCATCTAGCATCATATTTTCGCATTCATGTGATGATCCATTGAAGTGAAGTACTTTCTACTTGTCATCGTTTATCTTTATATGTTACATGTGCATCTATATGTGTTCTAAATTTTAATGACAAACTAGAGTACACACAGGATTTGTTAAAAGCACCGTCTTTAACTATTTATCATTTCTATGTTTTCCGCCGATTTCCGCAGCAAGGAACCCTTAATTTCTCCTCTTTGAATGACCGCCTCTTTCCTTCCGTCCGGATCAAATAATTCTTAGTTTCTCTTTATCCCCGATCAAACCACTTCACCAATCAGCCTTCCAAGATCTTCGCAGACTTGTCTATCTTGCCTTGAAAAAAATTGACTTTTTGACTCGAACTTAGTCCTCGCTCGTCGATATTTGACTCCTTATCCCAATGGACAAACAAATCTACCACTATCCATCTCATTAAGTGATTATTCTCACCAAACCAAATCTCAAAACCAAATTGTCCCTTATAACTAGCCTAAAAAATCATATTTGAAAAAGTTAAATCCTTACAGAGAGAGCCCTCTCAACCCTGAAGGCTAGATCCCAGAGTTTTAAGGGTTGGTCTATGGTTACCCTCTAATTTTCTTATACTTAAACTTAAATCTCACAACTTTAGAATTATTAGAGTGATAAAAATATTCATTAATTAGAAAAGTGGTTCAAAACATCTTTTGAACTTACTATTATATTGTGATCTTACTTAATCATGCATAAAAACAACCATAAACAGGATTCAAGGCTATTCAATTATAGACTCAAAACCCTACTTATCACATATATTCACAAAAACAAGCAACAAAAACACATCAACATAACTCATATCTTTTTCAATAGGTCTTTCATTCACATCCAAATCATTTTCCCTATACATTCGCTCCACCGCGCACTCACCATAGGGGTCTACATACAGAAGCTGCAGACATCCCAAGGCCTTCGTGCACACAACTACAAGAGCCTTTCTTCTATACCAAACCCTTCGTACCGACTCAAACAGCCTTACACCAAGATGCATTTCTTCACATATATATCATCTAATAGACCGCCTATGAATCCTTTTGTATATGTGGCATTTACAATACCATGGTCCAAAACCATGGGCGAAGTTCAACATTCACCAAAATTCTCCATCCCATTACATAATAAGGGCTTTTTACCCTCTCCAAAACCCCTTAATACTCAAAATGGACCGCGTTGCTCACCCTTGTCCTTGATCCTCATAGTCTTTCTCTACTACTTCTACCACTAGGTCCCATGTCCAACATTCTCAAAGATCGATTTAGATCGGATACCACTGGGTGTGCGCATAAAATAAGTAGTGAAATATACAAGACCTCTTTCGCACTCGTATGCATTATGAGTTTGTTGTAGTTCCATCCATTTTGACAAATTTCCCACCACATTTATGCTTAATAACAATGTGTTGCGTCCTTATCCCCTGGACAAATTTGTTATTGTATTCATTGGTTAAAATATATGTATATTAGAAGAATGAGGAAGAGTATGTTGGGAGCATTTAGACATATCGTTGATATTTCTAAGAGAGCATCCTTATATGCCAATCTTAGAAACTACATTTTCTTTTAGACATAGTTGGACTACTTGGGACATGTTGTTTCCAAGGAAGACATAGCAATAGATCTAGAAAAGATAAAGGCCATCATGGAGTGTGTAGCTCCTAAGAATGTGGAGGAAGTAAAATTATTTATGACTAACAGAGCACACAGAGGTTCACTAGAACTTCTCACACATTGCAATCCTATTACATATTTTCAAGAGGATAGGTAAGAAGTTTGAATGATGATAATGTTCGCCTATTTTTGAGTAGTTGTAGCAGCTGTTGACCAACGTTCTACTTCGAATATCATATATCCGTATAAATTTTTTTTTGTGTGTACATATTCTTGGTAAACAGGACTTGGTGGAGTCCTTATGCAGTGGAGGGATAGGTGGTCCACAGTGAGTTCAGGAAATTAAATGAGCAATTTGGTGCTGCAACTACGTGACTCATGATCTCGAGTTGCCAAATATTATTCATGCTTTGAAGATGTGGAGGAATTATCTTCTTGGAAGGATATTTTTACTAATGAGACTGCTGGTTTGAGGTATCTATTTGACTAATTAACTTGAATGCCGGTGAAAATACATGGTTGGCCACCCTTAGTGAGTTTGATCAGACAAGATAGATTAAGTGAAAGGAGAATGTGGTTGCATATACTCAGATAGAAAGTACAAGTGAATCATATAGCAGTTTATGAGTTCCCAGGACACTACAAGAACGGATATCACAGAAGGAAAACAGATCACATGTATATGGATCTTAGCATGTTACAATAGAGCATGACATGTGCATGGTGTGCAAAGTGGGCATATGCATCAGATATGATGACGTCTCACGATAGATGGTTTGGTAGGACTCCAGGGATGTGATCTATGTGTTGGATGGTATTGAGCTCAATAATCTTATCTCTATAAATTTTTATTGCTCATACCGGCCACCTGTGACATCAAATACATTGAAAACCCGTGAAGAAGTTCTACTATTGGTCGAATTTGAAAAAGGACGTGGGAGAGTTCGTGGACAAATGTTTGACCGAAGCCGCAGTGGCTGAACAATGTAAACATCCAAGTGGTTCATTACAACCTATTCGTACTTGAATGGAAATAGGAGGTAATTTATGCCAGAAATAGTTCAAAAGGAAGAAAAGAGATATCAACGCCTAGAAATAAGACACTTCGAGGGGGGGGAAAACCTCCAATACATTACATGAATGAAAAATTCTTGGATGATACAAATTAGCAAAAAAAACCTCCTTTATATATAGGAGTATATGGGGCCATAATGTAATCCTAGTCGACCTAACAATAATAATTTATGCGTAACAATATGGTGGTTACAAGGGTACAATAATAACAACAATAATAAATACACTAACAAAAGTAAGGGACTATACTAGTAATATAGGGACCCAACATCTTCTTCTTAAAAAAAAGTGTTGTCCTCAATGCTTCGAATAGCTCGGTGCTTCGTATAAAATTCTCATCCTCTCATGTAGAATCTTTAGTGGGTAAGTTTGCTCCACCTTGATGACATACCTCAAATTGATCGATTTCTCACCGTCGAGTTCTTCTTTCCATGACCATCAAGTTCCAATATTATTTTTCCTTCCTCATCAAGTTCTCCGATATTGTTTGAACCGAAAGATTTTCACCTATAACCTTCTTTAAGCATGAAACATGGAAAATTGGAGTGCACTTCGTGAAGTTGTGCTGGTGAAGCTCCAATTTGTATGCCATAGTACCAGTCTTTACAACACCTTGTAAGGACCATAGTAATTTAGCTTGCTTTGAGGGACATTTGTTTGTATAGTTGTAGCCATAAAATATCTACTTCCCACATCAAAATTCTCTCATCATGATGTTGATCTGCTTTTTGTTTCATTCATTTGTGCTAAATTCAGTTATCCTTTAAGAGTTGGAGAACTTACTGATGCTCGATGTGATCTTCTAACGTTTGAACCTTCATTCTTTCTAGAGATGATGTGATGGATGGTGGATGATATCCAAAGTGCCATAAATGGGGTCATTTTTTGTCATAAAGATGGAAAGAAGTGTTATACCACCATTCAAATAGAGAAGAATTCACTGACCTATTATGTTTGTTTAATGATAATAAAACCAACTAAGATACTTCAAACATTGGTTTATTATTCTCAATATAAAATTCCAAGCAATATTTTCCCACGTTGACTTGAGCTGATGGTATTGCACTGAGGTCTACTGTTTAACTTATTTTCACTGAAACCAAAACATTCTGTTTGCCACGTACCAAGAATATCAGATGAGAGCATCTAAAAATTTTTCAGCTTTAAAATAAATCCTAAGTTTCTCTAGCAGAGTGGCACTAAGAATCTTTTATTTTAGTTAAATTCTGACAAACATACAAGTGATCTTTGTACCATAAGAGTTCATTTTTCCACCTAAAATGTTTCATACTAGATCTTACAATCTCAGAATGAGTGTCCATCACTTTGATTCTTCTCATCTGTATTTTAGCTTGTTTGACCAATTTGTTTGATAATAGAAATATGGCACAAAGCAATGCTTCCAATTCTTCATTCTTTTCTTCGAGAGTGCATCCTAAGAACAACATTTAGCTTCCCTCTTTGTAGATTATTTCAAAGTCATAACTCAACATCTTTGACCCATTTTTTCCGCTTCTTCCCTAAGATCGTCTTTTGTTCCAAAAGTGTTTAAGAATATCATGATCAATTTTTACCTTGAAGTGTCTTCCCATTAGGTAGCTCCACCATTTCTTTAGTGCATGCAATATTGCTAACATTTTCTTCTCAGCAACAGGTTTTAAATACTTTCTTGATTGGACGTACCAAAGCAACCGGTCTTCCTTCGCATGAAAACATCACCAATTCCATTCCCGAGGCATCACATTCCACAATGGAAGGTCTTTTGAAGTCCGGTGAAGCTAAGACCTGTGCTAGGCACATTGCCCTTCAAGATGTTTAAAGGCCTTAGCTAAGCCTGTGAGTCCATGAAAATTCATCTTTATTCAATAATGTTGTTAGAGGTGTTGCTATTCTCCCATAATTCTTAAAAACTTGCGATAATACCCCTCGTTAACCCGAGAAATCCTCACAATTTCTTTATGCTCAAGGGGAATTTTAATGGTTTTAATTTTGTTAAATACATGTTAACACCCTCGTGAGATACAATATGACCCATATCTCCACCTCGTACTCAAAGAAACATTTGGATGTTTTCGCATATAATTGTTTCTCTTGCAATAGTTTGAGCACTCGTCAACATGTTGCTGATCCTTCCAAGACCTCGTTATAGATTATTATATCACTGCAAATACTATACAAATTTTCTAAGGAAGGGTTTGAAATGGAATTCATCAACCTTTTGAAATGCATAAGGTGGATTTGTAAGGCCAAAAGGCATGACCAAAAATTCATAGCACCCTAAGAGTTTGAAATGTTGTTTTTGCAATATCTTTAGTCTTTCATTTCACTCGATGATATCCTCAACGAAGATCTAATCGCAGTAAAATAAATTTCTCCATGTAATTCATCCAATAATTCATCAATCACAGAATGGGAATTATCTTTAATGGTGAGCTTATTGAGCTCCCTATAATCCTGGACACATGCACCATGATCCATCCTTCTTGTGTACCAATACTACAGAGCAAGAGAAAGAACTTTGACTAGGTTGAATTATACCGCCCAACATTTCGCAATCATACGTTCAATTTTCGCTGACATAAGGATATATATAAGGCTTCAGATGTTTGGAGGAACACTTTAATCGAATGAATATCATGATCATGATCATGAATAGGTGGAGTCCTTTGGGAGTTTCAAAACTCGAATGGATTGTCCAAGACTTTTGGAGATCTCTAACAGATGATTTTGATGTTGAAACTTCTAGTGAGCATAATTGCCAGGTAATTACGCCTCTTTGTTCTTTCTTTAGAAGCTTTGTCATGACATTAGAGATTATTATCTTTCTTGGATTCCATGCAATACCCCGTAATTCGACTTCCTTTCCTTCTTAAAACAATTTCAAGAAAATTTCTTGAAAATTAAAAGATACCATCCCCCAAAGATCGTGTAACCATTGTGCCCCTAGTACAACATCAAGACTTACAGAATGGAAATCATTGGAATATTCAATACATATTCTCATGGTTAGCTTGATATTATGGAATTTTCCACAGAAATTTATAGTTCCTCCATTTGCAACCATCACTTGGTAGTTCGGTGTCAGTATAGGAAATAATTCAATTCCTCGGCTACCTTAAAATGAATAAAATTATGGGTACTACTTGAATCAATCAACACTATTGATTTTTCTTCTTTATATGTCCTATTCGAGAGTTCATATGATAATTTTTGCCAATGCATTACACGATATGGTTTGATCTACTTTCCTCTTCTAGGATGGTTCCCGGTATATCCTTCTTTTGGAAGATTCTTTTTCATTTTCTTCTTCCTCTTCACAATCTATGTAAAATAATTTTTCAACATGCTTATGATTCTTAGTGTATTTACGTTACTTCAATTGTAGAAAATCCCTTTTGGTTATTTTTCTTCCAATTGTTGTGGTGTCAACCTTGTAGGTTTTGGAAATCTGGGAGTAGCAACACTTCCATTCTATAGAAGTGAGTGGTAGGCTTCCTTGTCGCCATAATTTTACATTCAATTTTTTCTTGCCAACCTCGAATGCCTTCTCTAATGAATCGTGTTCCAAAACGTGAACTTAATGTTGGATGTTATCCTTTTAAAGTACCTATGAAGAGATCAATCTGCTTTCCTCTAGAACATCGCTTACCCTTATATTCAATTTTTTGGAAGTCCTCAATGGTGTTCCCCATCGAACACTTTTGTTTCGTATTTATCAATTGGCTAAAGAAAGTGTTTCTCTTTGTATCCTCGTAACGTGCCATCATTTCCTCCGAGAAAATCGACTAAGTGACAATTTTTTTACGGGAGAAAAGCCATAGATACCATACAAATGTATTTTTTTCTAAATGTAAAGTTGCAATGCGTACCTTTGTGTGTTTTGCACATTATTGAGATCAAAATATTGCTCTATTTGTAGTATCCATGTTATGATCCTTTCCATAAAACTCCCCATATCCATTTTTGGAATATGGTGGTTCTTCCTTCCGTTATCACTCGATTTTCCTTGAAGTTGTTGGGAAGAGGAAAGGGTCCGAGGGGGGTAACCGGTAAACCAACTTAGGTACAACGAGCTATTGATGTACCTAGAGAGGGCTTCAGGTTTAGCTTTGTTTTTAAAGATATTAGGCTAGTTATAAAGTCCAGGGGGTTTTGATTGAATTTGGGGTGATGGAATTCTATAGCTGAGGGTAAGACTGAGTAGTTTTAGGCCATTGGGCTAATGGAGTCAAAGAAAATGGCTTAACCAGATTAAGTTTCTCAACAAAAGATGGTTTCACAGGGCAAGGTAATCAAATAGGGAACAATTATATATCTAAAGTGAATGGAATGGAATCAAAATGGATGAAGGGAAATTAAGAATCCTTCAACACATTTGAAAGAGGGAAATTGAGTGATTATCAATAAAGAGAAATTAAGTATTTCATTAAATAATTAAATGCTTAAACTAGAAAAACAGGAGCAATTAAGAATTCATCGTTTAAAACCAATAGAAGAAAACATTTAGAATAACAACGATTAAAAATGTATTGCACTTATTAATTTCTCTCGATTTATTCCTTTTCGTTAATCATTCAGACATGAAACACAATTGATATAATAACAAATATAAAACTTCAAAATATAAGAGACATATGACTTATTGATCCGTTGTCTCACACAAGAACTCGTGAAAGTCTTTAGCATCAATTCTTCATCCAAATTAGCCACAGAAATTTTTCCAACAACACTTTATCTCCAAAATAATCAATGTTACATCAAAAGCTCAAGAATTCACCCCACAATACTCCACCGAGGAGTATTTATACAAAAAATTATAAAAATATCTCATAAAAAATTGAGATATAATTCAGGATGACCTATAAGTATTTTACAAAACTAGAGACAGATGGTCTCGTAGATAAGAAAATGAGATAACCGATGTCGTGTCGTTTCCTTCTTTGAGAATGGCCGGAGGGCAGTTCCTATGATTGTAGCTCATCGTTGTCCTCTTTAGTAACTGCAGGCCGGGTCGCTCCGTTTTACCGATACTCTTTAACTCGTTCGACATACCTCTTGACCTTTATTCATCCTTTTATCCTTCTTATCATAAATTACTGTAGTAAGAACTCAAAATTTTCATGTAAGGATAATGTTTACAAAAGTTCTAACATTTCTTCCCACCATTTAGCTTCCAGACTGCCCTTGCAATTTTCCTCAAAGTTTCATCTCTGGTCATATGTATCCGGGGAGTAGCAGGGTCGAATTGGGAATAACAAGCGATTTCATGCTCGAGATAAAACAAATTTTCCAATCATTATGAATATTGTCGTTCGTAGGCAATGTCACTGCCGATGAACGGAATGAGGAACCGGCTCGATGGCCGCATGCTTATTCAAATTTCTCAACATAACTTTCATGTCCATTAGTTTATCCTCTCAAACTAAAGGACCTGGCAATCCTTTATTTAATATAATATTCAATATTTTTGTGAAGGCATTGATTTCTTCTTGCATATCGCAGCATCTTTCGTTCTAGATTCTCAGACGTAGTTATTTTTAGTAAAAACTCTTTTTAATCTCCGAAATTGTTCTCATTCCGTTCTTGAATTCCAAGTTCTTCAAGTTGATGCTTGTTCTTAGTATTCAAAAAATTTATAAGTTCATTGGCTTCGTCCGGCATGTTTCCTAATTCTTCTCTTGATTTTAGAATTTCTTCCACAACCAATTTGACTAAATCATTCTGTTCATAAATTATTTGAATTGAAGGCTAAACATCATCTATTGACCGGCTAATGTTGTCCCAAAGAATTTCTTTTATTTCCTTTAAAGGCTTCTCCAATGTGAGCTCCTTCTCCAATGCTTTGACCAATTTTTCTCCAATGCTGGATGTCATAGGTTGACATCAATCTTTGCTGATTCTTAGGAGCCATCTTCAAATATTGATTGTGAACTTGAAGTCTTAGTGGATCATTTCTGGCCTTTATATTTATGAATGTCCTTTTGATATCCCAGGCATCTTTCACAAGTGGTTTAAAAGAAGATACTCTCCTATACTTTGTCAGCTTTCATAGTTCCTTTTCTCTCGAGAATTAGTGGATGTTCCACCGATTGTACAAGTTTGCGATCACCTATTTCTTCTTGACCATCGTGACTTGCGAATAGATTCTACTTCCGGAAGAGGATTCAATTCTTGTCTTTTAACATCAGCCGTTCGAAGATCCACCGATAGGAGTAGCCGTCGCATCTCTCTTTACCTTTTTCTACATTGAGAGGAGTTTGTAAAATTGAAATTTCGCTTCATTGTCCTATAGGAGAAATCGTACTTGACCTCTCGTTCTTTAGAAGTTTTGTGCTATTCATCCTTGTAAATTTCTTCCGTGACTGCATATCACCTCTTTCTCCTTCCTTAGATGCCAATTTAGGACAATGCACAAATTTCCTATAAATTTTGTTGAGAAGTCCCGCGAGAAGAAGGACAACACTTGGTATCCGCACTTGTTTAGCACATAGTGATGAAAATAGTTGCTGTGCAATGGCGATGAATTTCGGATTTTTTCGTCATGAATTTTCTCAAGAAGGTGGCCAGACGACGTTCGACGCTGGTTTTGGAATTTTCCTCGCATGGGATACTGGTCATCGTGCAAAATAATGAAATGATGCGTGTGCTCCTTTGTTTTATTTACAAAGTCAGTTAGTTGGCGGGTTTTTACTAATTGGATGACGTCAACAGTATGGTGGTTTCATCACTTTAAAGCAAGCTAAGAATGGTTTTCTATCGTTATTAGCCTTTTGGGGAAGGGCGATTTTCGTTGGTAGGGCTAGGGCGATTCCACACGATGGACCACGGCGAAGCGACACCGTTCGTAAAACCACCCGGCCATCGGGCACAATATTGTTCGTACGTGGATGGGGCGGGGCGATATGGACGTCAACCTCCGTAGATCTTAGATTGGTCAACCGAACCACGTCAGAAAGGAAGATGATCAGAATTAATAGTGCGGCCCAATGCATCAACAGAACAATCGTGAATGGGGAATTTTGATTGGTGTTCACTATTAAATAATTCAGAGGATTAATTAATCCCTTTATACGTATGGAGTGCTCGGTTTCATTTATTAATTGAAATTCAACCCAATTAATTCTAATTTTTATTTATATGGTTATATTTCAACCAACGGGACGAGATA